>JAVGVS010000023.1:895514-1200451 GCA_032718565.1 Distichodus sexfasciatus | reverse complement strand
TCTCTCTCCCCCTCTCCCTCCCTCCCTCCCTCTCTCAGGACTAGGGTTAGGTGTAGTGTGACTGCAATCTAGACATGTAGACACTGTATGTGTGTGTATGTATGTAAGACCACAGTTTGGATTCATGGAGCAGGATTATCAGCAATCATCAGTCTGTCAGAATGCGCTCGGAGACATGAACATGCTACATTTTTACTAACTGGGGTTTTGATGGAAATGGAGAAAGAACCATTAATTCTCCCAAGTGCATTAAAGTCCATGTTTATGTTGAAGCTGTCGCTGCTGATTGCTTTTGTAAAATGTTCACCACGTGCTTGGATTTCAGGTCGAGTCCCACAGCAGTAAGGATTATGGACGGGAGGATGTTCGGTTGAAAAACTGAGTTCCAACAGCCTTCAGTTCATCAACCACATTTCTCACTAATGTCCCTGCTGTCAAAATGCGGTCACACACTCAGAGGGAGACTCTTGTTGGTTTGACCTTAGTATGGGGTCTCTCTCTCTCTTGCTCTCTCTCTCTCTCTCTCTCTCTCTGTTCTTCTGTGTCCCTCATTCCCTCCCTCTCTTTCTCTTTGTCTGTTTGTCTCTGTCTCTATTTCTATTTGCATCTCTTTCTCTCTCTTTTTCTCTTACTCTACCTACCCCCCTTGCTCCCTTCTTTCTCTCTGTCTCTCTCCTTCTCTCCCTACCGTCTTTCCCTCGTTCTCTCCCTCTCTGTCCCCTTTCCCTATAATCTCTCTCTCTCTGGGTCTCTCTCTCTGTCTGTCTGTCTCTCTCTCTCTCTGTTTCTGTGTTTGTCTGTCTCTCTTGTCTTTTAGACCCCTGGGGTTTCTCAGCAGTTCAGACCCATCAGGGTTATCTTACACTAGGAGGGAATGTAGCTGGGGAGTGTGTGTAAAAGTGTTAACCAACTCTATCAACACACACACACACACACACACACAAACTCATACTAACCTCAGCAACCGAAAGCAAACCCTTTGACTTTTGAGGACCAGTTTTTACACAGAAATGTGCTCATAAAGTCACAAAAATCAAACATTCCAGCCAATCTTCAAAACCAGTTAACCTTCTGTTTTTTAATGAATCAATTGAGAAAAATTCTACAACATATAAAACAAATTTTCTTTGTTCATTGTATCTTGCAGCCTGCCCTTATCTTATAGGGCGTGTGTGTGTGTATGTGTGCATATGCAGAGGATACCTTTTGGAGCTCAATTTGAGGGTGTCTGCGCTACTGCCCTAAATCATCTCCCGAATTAAGGGCCGAACGCCCCTTTGGCCCCGCATACATCAACTGGAGAGGGGCGGAGAGAGACACAGAGCCTTGGAGAGCAGAGGAATGCTTCTGTTCCCCGTCTGGGATCACACACACACACACATATTCACACTCACACACACACTGATAAATCCTCGACTATATGTCCTACTCCTCCACCGCCGGGTCCTCAGTGCTCCGATCTCACACACTCCAACAGGTTGAGGTGCTGCTGAAAACGTCTCCGCCAAAGCACTAAAGTCATTTCGACGGATTTATCTCATACCTCTTTTCCAAACGTTGTTGCTTTTTACAAGATTTAGAGAGATTTACGATATGGGAGCTCAGCTCTCCATCTTTTTCAAATATGATGGTATAAAAATCGATATATTTTTAGTCATGTAATGTCAAATTATAATAAGGTTTCAGTTTTGTAGCTAGAGAATGTTTTAACTTATGATACGGGATCTCGGCTAAGAAAGTGTTCGTCCTGATGTGTCTGGCAACTACAGGTCGGGGTAAATGTTTTTTTTATATAAAATAGCGCGAAAGCCGAGCAGTGGGGCTGGCCAGGCGCTTGACACAATTAAGCTTCGTCTAGACGTCTTTAAAGCCTTTGAATTCCAGCAGATTAGAAAGACCAATTAATCTAGGAGAGTTGGCCCAGAGACAGGAGGCAAAGAGCGAAAGTGTGTGTGTGAGAGAGACAGAGAACAAGCACTTAAGCTGCGGTTAGGCCCTTGTGGAGAAAAACATTGGCATTAAAATTGCAATGGAAGAGAGGAATGATCAACATAAACATTACTGACAAAAAGAAAAAAAAATGATGGACTCGGAACACAGACGAAATCCTCTTTTTAAAACTGGAAGTGTGATTTATATTATCATCATTATAAGAACAGAAGAACATGGTAGCAGTTGCAACATTGTCTTATTTGTCTGCTCAGCCTAAGTTTTGTTTCCCCATTTGAATGCAAAAAGTCTTAGCGTGCAAAACACAGCTAATTTGTCAAAAGATTCTACATAAGTGCTGTATAGACTGTAGTGCATGTATGAATAAAATGTTTCCACGCTAGGGGAAGCTTGCAGGGTTAATTTAGGAATGCATGTTCATTATTTTGTTTTGTTAGACTTAGAATTAGGATTAGAGTTTGAGTTAGGGTTAGGATTAGGTTTAGATTTAAAATTAGGTTAGGATTAGGATTAGCGGTGTGATTAACCACACAGTTATGAGAGGCATTTAAAAGATAAATAAACATAACAGCACTGGTAATGAGTTGTATTATGTTTTAGTTGAAGTTAAGAGATATTTTTTGTAGGTTTGTATAGAAATGAGAGGGAATATTTTAACTGTACTTGTCATAAAATGCAATTTTGTCATAGTACACACCAAGTGGCAAAAGATTTTAGATAGATGCCAGATATAATTTTGGGGCCGATACAAAATGTATTGGCACAGAAGACATTCTCACGACCTGTGACATGCTCCGGGGCATGACCATGGCACAGTGGCCCAACGTAGGTAATGCCCCTCTGTCAGCAGGAGGGAAACTGGAGCTGGAGGCAAACAAACCTGTGTTGATAGAGGAGGACAAAGTAGCTGCGGAGGAAAAATGATTAAGCAATGTCAGTCACTTTTTCTTCTGCGAATTTTAATGGTCATTTTCTGGTTAATGCTGGTTTGGTGGTGGTCAAGCAGGGTGAAGTTTCCTTAAAATGGTTTGCAAAGCCGCTTTGGTGCTGCCAACTAGATTGGCTCCAAAACAAGGTTTATGATGGAAATAATGTCCAGCTTGCTTGCTTTTGCTTTGCTCATTTTCCCTTGACGTAACCCATGTTTTCGGAGTTTGCAGTTATAAACTCCAGACTTGGTTAAAAACATCAATGCAATGCAGCAAATGGTCAGTCACAGTTCAGTGCAAGGCCATTCCCTGTGGAGGTCCGGAAACAAAAGTTTACATCGTGGAATTCCCAAGAGAAGTGGAGTATGGAAGGTGAGACAGCTTTATTTTCACTTTGGGACCCACCCTGTTTCATATTTTTGAAGGAAATAGATCATGTCCTCCTAGGAACTATGGGGTACATGGCTACAGCATATAGGTGCTAACAGTACAGCTATTTTTCTTCTGTGCCAGTTTTGCTGGTAAACTGACATAAACCAACAAATGAACAATAAATTACAATGAATCATTTTTCACCTTCATTATGCAGATTCACACACTGTCCAAAGATGTTACAACGCTGAATCAAATAAAAAAGTCTCTCTTTGCATTCATCCAAATGCAACTGTTGTGCTTGTTTTTATTTATTAGCAATCTTTTTAGACAGACATGAATTTTCCAACATTAAAATGACTCTTTGGAGTCAATTTATGTTCTTCTCGACTTTAACTAACTCTAGGCTACATCATAGCCCTGTCTAAGTCCAGACCTTATTAGGAAGCTTGAGCTGCAGTGTTTGTTGTAAAGGACTTTCACACGTCCTTGCTTACAGCACATTAACGCCCTCTTGTGAACGGGAACCAAACAGACTGGAAAGCAGTGAGATGAAATGTGTGATAACTGCCAAAAAATGTGCTCAGTCATAGACAAAACAACTGTTTGCAGCTGAAAAGTCCAATATAGATTTTAAGATGGTTTATGATGGCCGTTCTTTTTGCTGATCTGATGTTGTTGAAGGAGGTCAAGGGTTATAAACACAGCTTAAGAGGGTTTACCAAGCTGATCTTGCAAAAAAAGAAAAAAGCATGAAAAATGTTTAAATCCAGTCTTAACAAGTCACAAGTAAAACAGCAACCTGTTTAAGATGGTGACCAGTTAAACCCAATTCCATTTTCTTATGGAAATCATCTGTGAAGCTGTTCTTTATAAATATGTAGCAAAAACCAACTCCAATCCAAAGCTTTCATGACCCCCAACAAACGATCATTAAAAGTGCTAGCAGCGCTAAAAATAACTCTAAAAATAAACAAACATATGGCTTTGCACTAACTCTGAAAGAATAATGTAGTGTCAAAAATTTTTAAAGGAACGAGTGAAAAACGGAGGTGCCAACGGCACAATAAATTTCCCTTTGAAAACATCATAAAAAGATTTCATGGATGTCAATAACCCTGGGGAAAGGCCTTTGTTATGATTCAATTCCAGCTCTTAAGCCAAGATACAGCCCGGTGCTTTGAAGATGAAGAAATACAGGTCAGGCTGTTAGAACACTTAAGATTTTTTTAACTCCCTCTCACTTTTTTATGGCTTTCCAGCACTGGGAGCTCTGGGAAGGCTGGTCAGAAGTGCTTACACATCACTAATTAGGCCGAGGTTGTGGTGGGGGGAAAGAGAGAGAGAGAATAAGGGGTCTACAGGGTGGGGATGGAGGGAGGGGCGTGTCGTCCGGCCCAGACCCTCCGCGTCAGAGCCGGCGGCCGTTTCCCATAAATCCTTGCTCCTTTCATGTGTGTGGTTCAAAGCCCCGTCCGACCCTGGAAAGTCTGACACAGGAGACGTGAGGACGGCCAGCGCCAATTAACGCGTTCATCCCTGAAGCCGAGCCAGGATAACATGGAATGGATGCTCATCTCTGTGAACTCATCCAGAGACAAGAGCAAGGAGGAACAAGAGAGAGGCTAAGAGCCAGAGGCTAAGACCCAAACTCTAAACAAGAATCACAGCTCTTCCTTCTCATCTACCATGTCATTTCTTCTCCAAGTTTCTTTCAGCAACCGCCCTTAAATTCCCCTTTTTTATTCGTCTCGTATGTCTTGTCCTCTTAACCATTTATGTCGTTCCCATCTGCAGCGGCCAACCATGAGTTCGCCTCAACCATAAACCCACCCACCAGCGACCGCCAATGACATTAAATCGATTAATGCAATGCAAAAGACATGACAGCATCACCCCTTAAATCTGAAACACTGCTTAACACTGACTTTTATCAATAAACTACAATCTTCATTCCCTACAAGCATGTGCTTTAATGCATGGAACAGCAGATTAAGTTTTAACTGCATAAGACATGCTGTTCAGAGGGGGGAAGGTTGCCCAATTATAGGCACACCTTCCAAAAGCTATATTTTGCTACACTGTAAAAATGGCCCATTTGGACGAAGTGTGGCTTAACCTGGCAAGCAGCAGTACAAATAGAAAAAGGAAGAAAATGGGAGGCTCTTAAGGAAGGTCATAGTTGACATCAATCCCCATTAGACCGACACATGAACAATGACGCCAAACATCCTTAAATGTGTTCTTGCTGTAAAATGATAAGAATTTTATTTTATATACTGCCTAAAGCCAGAAGTGAAAGGAGTAAAAGAAACATGTTCTTAAGTAAAAGTAAAGATTTATTTACTTTTATAACTATTCAGACAGAGTGGAACTTGCTTATATTGACAGTACCGATACAAGTATTTTACCTTCGTAGTATTTAGGTACTTACAGTATTTTGCTGGAATTAGTATATCAATTCCAAAATTTCTTTTAACTCCAAAAGTGATGGAAACCAGATTTCTCAGTTGAAGGAAATTACATAAAAGCATGCAGATGATATCATCCCTTTAGCAAAAGTTTTTTCACTGGGCAAAATCAGGGTAAAAAATGTTGTAACTGTTGTCTGAGAAATGGACTGCAGTAAAAATACATTACTTTTATTATGACTGTAGTCATGTACAGAGTAAAAGGTTTTAATACTGGCAACACTCGGTCCAAAGACTTAAGCACAACAGCAAATTAAAATGACTCAAGTACAAGACCGTCTTTAGTGTATAAGCAGGGGCAGATTAAGGTGTACATGGGCCCCTAGGCTACATTTTCTGTTAGCCCCCACGCCAGGCTTATTTGAATGAGTTTATATTTTTACTGGACAATTGGGGGTCCCCTTGCAGGCTGGCACACATTTCTGTTAGCATCAAGGAGAGACTCCAGATCTTCTACGAGTCCTCAAAGATATGACAGGTATCAAGTTTTTGTGCAGTTGTAGCATAAACCATACAAACTATTAGCTCTTTCTCATAAGACCAAAGGCAAATAAAAATAAACAAGCAAATGGGGATGATGTCATTTCCTCCAATCTCCAGGAGGACATCATGTTCATGTAAACCAACTTTAAAGCCAAAGCCAAATGTTTGGCACTCGACGTCTATTAATTGCTCGATTTCGCTAGTATGTTACCCAATAACAGGCCTCCCCAGAGGCTTTATACAAGGGCGGTCTCCAAAACAGCACCATCTCCATAGAGACGCCGAGGGATGAGTGTTCCGAAGGGGATTATGGAGCGTAATGTGTTTTGGATGTGGCGTCTCAGGCTTTTACAGACTAAGCTGTGGGTTTGTGGTGAACGCGGTCCCGGGCGCTGACTCAGCGCTTTGCATCAGGTGAAGAGCTCAGGATCGCTGACAGCAATTTTGTGATTTTATGATTTTATCCGGGTTTATGGAAAAGGGGAGGCCAGGACAGACACAGCTTGCCATCTTGGACCTTCTGTGCCAAGAGGGGAAAAGATTAGAACTCCCCTAAACTTCCCTTCAGTTCTGAGAGCCACTGTTTTCATATAGCAGGAAGCTACACTACAAGCTACAGGAAAAGTAGCTAAATACAGCCAAACGATGTCATCCAGTAAAATAACGTCCTATAGGATACTCTTAACGCAAATTAAGAAAAAAAAAGTGAAACAATGTTAGAGTAATCTATATATATTGTTCAGTATTTACTCAACAGTGCTATTTTTTTAAAAAGTCATTTTTAAAACTACTACTGATAAGCTGCTGAAAAAAGAAAGATAGTAGTGTTGCTTCTGGTAGTTAGTAAGTCCTCAACGCTGTTTTTCAGTTTATTTTGGGTATGTACCCAGTTGCTTTCATTCTTGTTGAATGAGCAGATATTAACGTTTGACTTGTACTCTGACAGAATAAGAAAAAGTGTGTATCTCAGCTGGAAGCACCTAGTTCTACTAGTGTGAAAAACAGTTTCTCTGGGTGAACTACAAAGGTCTGATGTAAGATACTCTTGTGCCAAATACCACAAAGAGGTGGAGGTACTTCAACTTGATGAACCTGCATGTCACCGCCCCACCTTTTAAACCCCGATTTTATAAATGGTGTGAATATGTGAAGTATGCACATTGTTTCTGTTATTCTATAATTAAGCATCAAGACACTGTTATTAACCCATCATGGTTAAACTTCATTATGTACCACACAGCAGAGACCTGATTTTCTGTGGCAACCTCCAAAAATGAAGTGGAGTGACATCAAGGTGCAGCCCTTGCTGGAACTTGATCTCAAATCTTGTGACATGAGCCCATCATAGGCGTCTGCAACCCCACCACTAGAGGTACAACTAAGCTCATCTATAGTCATTAATTTTTTTAAATCATTGCATGTCACAAGAAGATAGTGTTAGAGTCTACCAGGGAGAATGTAGAATATATTTGGGTTTTTTAAAAATAGACTTTATTGCACAAAATCATATCACATGGCACACACAAAAGTAATACAAATAAATCATATGTGTACAGTTTTTATGCTTTATAGTATTTGAAACTTTTTTCAGCCTGCTGGCAACCTTCAAGAGGACCGACCATTAACCTTTGACGTACCAGATTTGACAAATTTTACACCTTCATTCAGGGATTTTGCTGTTTCTCTAATGGTAAAGCAACTCAAAGAAAGCCAACAGGTCGGGTGTGGGTGTCACACGTAACAGATGCCCAATACCTGCTCCAGAAAGCTATGTTAAAGACCATAAATTACTACGTAAAAGCAAGGAACTTATCAGAGAGGGAGGCCTATAAAGCCGCCAAACCATCAGCTTCTCGCCTCCCCACGCCAGGCTCCCGCCGCCTCCAGGTAGTGGAAAAACAAAACGGGAACAATTCTAAATACGAGCGTTCCTGGCTGCCTTCCTGATGAAAAAGAAACGTGCCTCCTGAGGAGTGTTCTGGGTCTTTTGGGGTAAAACTGCCAGACTAAGGAGAACTTGTGAAAAACGCCCAGTCCATCTTTTATTAAATAAAGGGGCAAAAGAACAACACTATGTATCAGTCTGTACGTAATCCCTGATGACTTTGAACTGAAATAAAGCCAAGAGCTGCTTTATGTTTGACACACACACACAGAGGGGAGTGGACTACTGTAAAAACAAGAATTTGGAACAGTGTACTGGTGAATACAGGGAGCGGAACCCATGAGAAGAGGAAAATGTTGGGATGCGAACAACACAGACGTCAGATTTACAGCTTTCATGCAGTTCTGCCAGAGTGTAAGTGCTAAAAGTACATGAGGCCAAAGTGAAGCAATAAACAATGAAACCCTGCTTCTTACTTTGGATTAAGTCTCTCTCTCACATACATACAGTACATTCTGTCATACTATCTAAAGGATTGTTTGTTGAATTTGTACTAAACTCTATTTTACATTTTGGGCATTTATTAGATGTTCTTATCCAGAGCAACTTATATTTCTTAATTACAGGGACAAACTCATTGGAGTAACCTGAGATCTTGCTCAGGGTGGTGATAGTGCTGGTAGGATTTGAACGTATGACCTCTTGGTGCATAGGAAAGTCTTCTAGGCCACCACCAGTACTAATTACAAGACCAATTGGATGACAAACATCCTTAATTATAAATTTTAAGTAATTTACGCTATGACCTGTAATGTTTCCATGCTTTTTCAAGTGTAACACTGCATTTTGTCAGAGTTGGAAAAGTGCTGCTTTGGAAAGTAAAATATCTGCAATTTTTCCTCCTAAAAAATCCAATGAAAAGGCTTCCTGGCCAAAAACATCAAATAATAAGGTCTGATAATGTGGACGTTTGGGTGTGTTCGTTCATTAGCTTTCACGGTCAGGTACTTCAGCACCTTTAACAGAATTTCTGTGCTGGTATCCCTTCAACAAGGCAAACCACGGAGGGTTTTTATTTTGTGAAGTCAGTCATTTTCCCTTCTGCATTTTGTTAAATTGACTCATTTTCTGCAAATAAATTCTGCTAGATTTTTTTTTTGCTGGATTATGGAATCAGCTGTGGACAAAGAGTACATTTTTGCACAGATGCATGCACATGTGACCTCACTGTTTTCTTAAGTCACACAAACTACTATAAAATAGTTCATTTGCTGGACGAGGGTTTCAATACACAACTTAAACTGTGCACAGGTGAAATGGGAGTTAATAATAGACTCACAAAACTTGAAAACGTATGAGAAGGAAATGGACACAAAGCTTAAAGATTCTAATTGTGAACCTCTAACGCAAATTCTGAGCCAGCAGTTGGTGCACAGCAGTGGTAATATTTCTGGCATGTTGAATATAACAATGTTCTTCCTTGTTTAAGAGTCAGAAACCTTTTTCCCACTCAAGTTTGAAATGGCCCTTTATGTTTCCTGTGCACATAAAAAAAAAGTAATACCTTCTACATGAAACGCTGGCAGAGAAATGAAAGTCAGTGTTGGCAGGTCAGTCCAGCTGGGGAAACCCCCTTCACTTTGGTACATAAACGGAGAAAGTGCAGCTTTAAAAAAAGTCACTTCTTGTTTTTAAGAGATAATAATGTGTTTGGTAGTAAAAATTGGCACTTCCGGCATTTTTTAAAATTCTTATATTTCTTTTATTTAAAAGAACTGCATGCACAAAGCAGACAGCTTGACACCAGACTTATATTAAGGCAACCATGGTAATAATATTGTTATAAACCTTACTCCAATTATAGTTGCCATAACAAACAAATTATAGTATACTTTATTATTGTCAGCTTTGACAATACAAATCAGTGGTAGCAAATTGAGTATTTACTGATAAATTGCACTTCACCCTCCACACCGGATGCCCCTTACAAAACGCCATGATGCCCTCTAGTGACAAAAAGGTGTAACTACTAATACTTTATTGTCAAATCATCTTACATTAATATTATTTATAATATTTTAACATACAAATCAAGGCATCCTGGCGCAATTGTATGCTTTCAAAGAAAGTCTTTGAACACAGAGTGAAAGTAAAGATCACTTCATCTTTTTCTTCTTTTTGGCTACGGGCATGCTGGCCTCGTCTTGGAGACCGTCATCCTCGCGCTCTTTCCTCTTGCTGCTGACCAGATCGCTGATGTAGCCGCTGGAGTCGCTGCTCAGGAGGTCAGTGGGAGACGGAAGATCCTCTGTTGCCTTCCTTTTGTCTTTTTTCTTTTTTTCTTTAGGAACACTGTTGGAATTCAAGTCTTCCTCCGTTCCATTGACGTAAAGGCCGTTCGTGTCCTCTGTGTCTTTGTGTTTGTCCTTTTTCTTTTTCTTCTTTGGTTTGGACACGTTGCTGTTCTCCAAAGTGTCAATGCAGGCCGAGTCTGGTTCTGTGGCTGGTTCCGTAAGCAGGTCACTGCTCTGTTCCTCTGCCCTGGTGCAGCTAAAGGAGTTGACAAGTTCCTCCAACCTGGGAAAATAAATAAATAAATAAATAAAAATCACACAGTTGACAAAGTCAGCAACAAAGTTACAGATAAGTTAAAGTTAAAAATAACAGAAGTAAACACACAGATGTAGTTCCAGACAGGCTGGGTGGAATCACGTGACATCACATTGTTAAGAAGAAGGTACATGAACATACATTCTCACAAAGCATTATGAGAAATCTCACTTTTAACTTGCCAGCACAGGATCCCAACATTCAGACACTGCTCTATCAAAAACAACCAAGTAAACAGTTATAACAATTTATACCTGGACTTTTCCAGTCGTCCCCTGATCAAAAGGACGCCGGCCCCATCAGCATCCAGTTGAGACACGTCAAACTCTAGCTTGTCCCCCAACATCAAGCCTGAGTCCCTCCACTGCTCGGGGGTGAGCGCGGCCGGCTTCACCACGCAGGCGTTGAAACATCTGTGCACCAGGCATCCCACGTGACCCACTCCGATTTTGTTGATCACGCCCTTAAAGAAACACAAGAATGGAAATTAGCCACTGCTCATCAAATATTGATATATTAAGAAAAGACAGACTGGCAAGATCAATAAAAAGACATTGTTAGATTTATGACTGCAGAAACATTTCAGTTGCTCAGATTTAATGGCATGCAACAAAAAAAAATCTCTCAACTGAGTGACGTAGGGCGATGTGACCTCAAATCAGTATAATAATTAATTGAATATTTTACCTCAGATATAGTATGATTTTTTTTCTTTTTGTCCTTATAGTTCACTAAAAAGTTTTGTACTGTAAATATGCTCAACTATTAAAACTGGGATATTTTGAGGAAACACAGACTGGATGGGGCAGGGTCCCATGACGTGTTTCAGACAGCCATCAGAATTCATTAAAAATCTAAATATCAACATTATTTTCTTCCTGTTATCTTAAGACCCCAAGTTACTCTTCACATGATCAGAAGTTGTTTACAAAGTTGAGATCACAAATTATTAGCTTAATTTCACCGATGATAAAGCACTAGAGACTAAAATAAATCCAACGAATGCATATACAATAGTAATGTAGCACTGCCGAGACACTAAACCTGTTGCAAAATCATAGGCAAAAAGAAGTTTCCTATGTCAAGATCATGAAAAAAATAATCGACACGATATGTGTCCACCATCGATTTCTGTACCCATGTGTTACTGAATCTCTACAAAATGTCTGCATAAGCACTTTTTTGCTCTGCTCCAGTCATTATGTGCTCCCTATTCTTTATTTCAGGGAGTGTGAGGACAAAGTAAAATTCTAAGTGGTGTGGTGCTCTCTTTCTTATAATGTAATTAGTAAAGAGTGAGAGATACTTACCACAAGCTTTTGTCCTTTTCTTGGCTTGAAGATCACGAATGAAGCCTCAACATTTAGATGAATGTATCCTTGATCATCGAATATGTCCCCGTGTTGCCCTAAAACCTTTACGTCATCGTAGGCCAAAGGCACACCTTTCAAACTGAGAGAGAGAGACTCCATTAGACCTACACCAAATCACTTGTCAAAACAGCATTAAGCCAAGACACAGAAATTCACTGTCATTTCACAATTGGAAAAACTATACATATTTGAAAGTTTTGTATGCATATCATATGTTAAGTCTTGAGCCACCTTTCATGTCTTTATATTTTGCATATTTCCATACTATAACAAATGCTATATCAAATCAAAAAGTTTTAACACGTCCTTAGAAGTATGGTGGGTAAATTTACTTGCTTACTGCCAACCTACTTTTTGTACCTGTACACTTTAGACTCTAAACTGTAATATTTAATCTCTCTGTACACTTGTATATGGTTGTTCACTTTGACTTTAATCCTCAAGACTACAACACATCAGAAAGCCTGACTCTTTAGAACCAAAATAAGAAGAAATGAGGGCTGGTGCAGACTTCTGTACAGTACTGTATATAGTGCAATATATATATATATATATATATATATATTATATATATATATATATATATATATATATATATATATTATAATACCTAAACAAACAGTTCAAATGGAGGAAAAATAGACATTCTTCCATGTTTGCTGATAATTTGAAGACAAAATGCATGTTGAAACCATTATCTCCTTCATTGCGCCATCACAGCACGCTACTATAGCGCATGCGCATCGATGGGTGAAGCGATATATTGTTCCAACTCTACACTTAAAAAAAAAACCGCTTAAGTTCATAGCTTTTTTTTGCATTTTATTCAATTTTGTTAATTATGCATCATTATATTCATCTACACTACAGTAGCACGAGTTTGGCAACGAAAATGTTCAACGCTGTGAATAATCTGCATTAGACATACAACAGTTTGAGCAACGCATGTTTGCGCGCACACACACACACACACACACACACACACACACACACACACACACACGGGAATGTTACCGGCTGGGTATTTTAGGAGCTCGGCGTTGAGCTCGTCCTCGATACCGAGCGCTTCTTCTTGGGTAAACGGGCGCAAGGGCCACGTGCCGCCGATGCGTCTCCAGCACAGGCAGAGTGCAGCGCCTTCACCAGTTGCAGGCGTCACGCAAGCTCGGGCTCCACACACAGAACCGGGCCGCTGCCTCCGTCGCTCGCGGAGCCTCTCCTGCAGGACACATGCCTGGGCAGGAGCGCTGGGTTCGGGCAGCGTCCGGCTGCTTCGAGTTCGCCATCTTCCCTGTAGCAGCAGGCGGAAACGCCGTTTGTTTTCCGTCTGTGGGAGCGTTAGTGCTGCTGGTGCTGCTACCTAGCGGAGCGGCGAGAACTACGACAGTTTTATTAATTTTGTAGTGAAATAATTTTACATTGCATAAATAATAAAAATTATAATATATTAAATAATACACGATAACTTTGCCAAGCATGGCCAGAATGTAATAATATAAATTTTATAGAAGACAGAATGTATTTATATAAATTAATGTATATTTAATAGAAATACTATTTCTTGTGTGACTTGTATATACTAGTAATGTATAATTGAGTTAAAGGGTTTTTACTTATATTGGTCAGAAATATGGGCCTTTTATTTCTGTGTTTTATGAAGTTATTGTCTGTCACTCTGGATGAAAGCATCTGCCACCTGACTAAAGGTGGATGTAAGTACAGCGATGCTGTGACCCTTCCTAATCCATTTGATCAGGACTCTTCCAGCCTCCAAAGGCACCAGTGAGCAGCAAGGTCGTAGAGACAACACGCGAGAGTGAAGAACAACTAGAGTTATCTCATGCAAATGGTCAGAACTGAATGCCTGCGAGAAACTTTAGCAGCACTAGCTAGTGGCAGGTCTTAGTCAGCAGTGGGTGGGGGGTTGCTGCTCAAATTCTCTTTTAGACACACACACTTTTACATCTGGCTATTTTGTGTTTTATCCTTCACAGAATCTGGATCTCTATTTGGCCACATTCACATTCACCAGCTGTTCTTAGGATCTTGTTCTTTTTGTTCTTAGGAATCCATAACACAAAGGGTTCTGGCATTGAATAATGTAATCTTCTTTTGAGATTAAGCTATGAGTAAAACCAAATCTGCAAATGGTGAAAGAGCACATTTTACTGCATGCCTGTTTGTGCAAAACATTAGCTTATAATATTATATTATTTAAACACCTTAACTTTCTTAAATACAATTTATAGAAAAAAAATCTGGAATTTTTCAATAAAATCATTCTTCTTGCTTAAAAAATGTTTAAAGGATACATTTAAAAAGCAATTCAAATGGCACAAATGTAAATCTAACAAATCTCAGGTTTTCATTAAAGGTCCCTCATTAAGAGGACAAATAGCTTCTATCATTTAAAATGACCAGTTTGTCATTTATGGGACGATCAGTTCTTCGAATGCTGGCGCACTCTTAAACACACAGTCACAGAGAGCACAAGAGAGAGAAATTGAAGAGAGACGAAGAGACCTGCATTCATTCATTATACAGACACTTCATAATCCCAACTGGGTCATTAGGAACTTTCAAGCATAAGACGAGAACAACCCTGGGCAGGCCAACTTACATAGGCACAGACAGAGTGCCTGGTGACTATAAACCTGGTGTAAAAAACTGTAGCATCATACGCATAAACACTGTTGGTGAAAATGTGTTTGCATATGTGTGCCTGTGTGTGTCTATGTGCACATGTCTGTCTGTGTCTGTATAGATTTTATGTAAACAAAAACAACACCATCAGGCGCATTTCAGTTTTTTTTAATTCCAAGTTTTATATGAGGCCTCTATATAAAAATATCAGAAATCAGGAACCGTTTGCCCCCATTTCACTGTACAGCAGCTTACATTGTGCGTGGCGATAAGAGCATTCCATATTCCATACACTTGTAAGAAATTTCTCCCAGCATTCTCATAATCCCTAGCATCAGGAATCGATGGAGTAGTCTGAGAAAGAATACCCAACAAGAAAAGGAGAGAAGCTGTCTAGAAAAAAAAAAGTTACATACTTGCTGTGTACTCATTAGTAAATGCTGTATGGAAGTTGTTACACGAGGCTCAGGCCTGGTGACCTCTCTCGAGGTCACAGCACAGCTCCGTGCTGATTGGCTGTTGGTCCGTAGAGGTGATCCGTTTTTGCCACTGTAGTGTTACCTGATCCGGTGCAGAGCTGCAGGGCGAACTTCGTGAAATGTCCTACAGACAGTTGTCATCCTCAAACAGGCTGTTCAGCCCCCATCACCAGAAGCGTAAAAGACAAGGGGAAGACATCAGAGTAATGGCGGGCGTCCACGGCGATGCACTGCGACCATTGTAAAAGTATTTGAGAATCGTTGCTGGAGTTATCAGCATCTCCTGTTTGAAGAAGAGGATAGAGATATAGCGGAATCAGTTTTGGGTCCTCATAATGTTAAAATGTGTTATGCACACAAGTTTTCTACTCATGCACATATTCTATCTCCTCTCTCCTCTCCTGCCACACCAACCCCATGTACTGTAGCTCTACAGCATTAAGTCTTAAGCAGTTGACATATACTTCCTAACCCTACATTTAATTTGATTTAAAATTAAATGTTAATCTCAATAAGGTATAGTGTGAAAAACTTGACACTTAAAAGATTTGATTTTACCTCAGGTGTTCATGTCTTTCAGACCTTAACAGCCACCTGTTCACTAAATAGTGTATCAGTACTTTTTAGTCGGATACTGCTGCTGAACTAGGTTACCAGGCCTATATATATATATTTATTTATATTTATATATATATTTACCTTCCTCTCAAACCCATCTCATAGGAATGGTGCTTGGCAGTGCTTTCCCGCTCCAGGAACATCGCTGCTGCTGGCTGCTGTGACGGCAGGTCAGCCAGGTGGACAGCGTGCAACCACCGATCCCCAGGCAGGCCAGCGACATGACGGCCACGTGCAATGGGTGAGCGGTCTCCGGACGCTTCACCAGTGCCCTCACAAACTGCAGGTTGAGAATGCCGCCGATCAGCCCGCAAATGCAGCATGCTGAGAAGAGAATCATCTGAAATAGAAAAACAGATAGAATATTAGATCATCATTATTATTAGGAACATGTAAAGTCACACCTTAGTGCCCAGTTGTGCTGTGTCACCACTGATAGTAAAAAGTAAAGGAAAAGTACACATCTGCGACGGCAAAAATCAGTACTCAATAGTTCATGAGTAAAATCTGTATTCAAGGTACTGTGGGGCTACAAATGAAACTACAGATTTATTTCAAAATATTTTCTTTAAACAAATTCTTTGAAAAAAGATTTCACGAGCATCAGTTACTTTTTATCTGTTAATAAAAGGTGAGATTTTACTGTAAAGATAACTATTACCTCATCACATTACAGCAATTAACAGAAGAAAAAAAAAGAACAATTTACTTATTAATTATGCTGTTACCAAATTCAAATTAGAATTTATTTATATAAGCGCTCTCAAAGCCAGAGGTGGAAAGAGTACTGAAAATTTGTACTCAAGTACAAGTACTGTTACATTGGTTAAAATGTACTCAATTACAAGTACTGGTGTTAAAAATACTTCGAGCAAAGAACAAATACTCTTCTCAAAACTTCCCTACTCCAGAGTACTAATTGCGCTTTTAACCCGATGGATGTTTTGTTAAATGGAGTCAATAGCAGGCATTCGATTAGATTCACCAGTATAAAATATCTCACGTTCAAAAGCACATTTCTCAGATGAACAAGCGTATAGAAAGGCAATTTGTTTTTGTAAATAAATGTGAATACTCAAAGCAGGAATTTTGTTTGTTAAAACAATGACAAAAATATTTTTGAACATGCATAGAACAGTTTAAACTTTTCCCAATACCTGCGAACAACAGGCAGCGGGCACTCGTCCTCCGTCTTTTCTCCATCATTTTCACGGTTGACAGTGTTGTCTTCTGTCTCCATTTTGGCTTCTTTGTCTCCAAATCTTCAGTCTATAAATGGTTTGCTCACTGTGTGATTCCTCCAGACACCTGTGCCTGCTGCTGCGGAGTTTATTCTTTGCTTACTTCATAGATTAATTGGCGCGGTCATGATTGCACAGCCTTATTGGCTGCAAAGATGCAGATGAAAGGTTTGAATATTAATTCAAATTGAGGTGTACTCAGGGCGACTTTTGATTTATAAGTAGCGAAGTAGATTACATAATTGTAATGTACTCAAGTACTAGTAAAATTGCACACTTGAAAAACTACTCATAAAAGTACAAGTACCCAAAAAATCTACTTAATTACAGTAACGTGAGTATTTGTAATTCGTTACTTCCACCCCTGGCTGTTACAGAGTATATATTTGAATAACATGGATTCCTAAACTTTATTAAAGCTCAAACAATTTCCTTTATAATAATTTCATTAATATTTATTCATAAACTGTTATACATCTGTGAGTCATCTTAGCAGCAGTAAGACTTACAGCTTTTACAGCATATACAACTCATGAAACACTTAATGAATGCCGTAAGTAACAAATGTGATATTAAAGATATTTCTTGCTCCAACACTGTTAGCACCAACTACAGACAATCATTCAGCTTGGTCATATTATGGAAGTCTATGAAAGCAACCTAAAGGCTAGAGCAAACTCAGCAGAGAAAAGCAGAATGAATGAGGTGCAGAGGGAAGAGGCAGGAGGATTTTTATAGCCATTACGGATTGTGCTGGCCTGTTGTTTTTAATTGTCCAGACTGCCTGCACGCCGGGCTGTTATCTAATGCCAGCGAAAAGCAACCTCATCACTTCGCAGTGACTTTCAACCTCAAATCATAGACTAGACGCCCTGAATGCAATTTAGCCTTGATCATGAATCTCATTAACACTCTACCCTTGATTACTCTGAAATACACTAATGCTGTATAGGGCACCGTACAAAATATTGACATAGCAATATAATTTAGATAGCATCTTTACGATATGGGTGTCAATAGAGGTAATGGCTGTATCAATATTTTGAATTTATTTTGGATATTAAATGTTTTTTGTGCAGCAATGCTGGATTTCTCAATCACTGGCCTGCTGGAGGGACTGAAGTGCAGTAGTACTGCAACAGCTGAGAGCTGGGGCTTCTGGAGGGTCGCCAGATCAAATCTTGGGCTGCCAAAGGTGAAATTCATGTAAAAAATCACTTTCTGTCATTATATTTTTCACTTATTTTACTTTTAAATAATGAACAATGATTTTCCGTTGCAGATGCATAATGGTGCATGTTCATACTAAATGCAATTAAACATCTGTTTAAAAATTGAGCTCTATTTCTCCTGCTGGGATTGTGTCTTGCTATAAAATGAGTCAATATGGTTGATGGTGGGATTGAAACTGAAAGGGAAAGTGTCTGATCAAGCTCATGCTACACATAGTAATTAAATGTGTGTTCTTTGTTCTTTATATCAGACAAAGTTTTCGCTTTTACTGATAAAGTCCTTAATGGAAAAGAAGAATTCTGAAGTGTTGTCACTGTTTCCCTGTGGTGCCAACTTTGGCCACGTCTTCCCCTCTAGCCCTAAAATGCTGTATCTGTGTTACACTCTAATTCTGATTTGTTTAAAATCTGATTAGTAATTGTTCAGTTTGTGTTTAAATAAAGACTTATTCAGCCTCTCCTTCTCTGATCGTGACAAGTACAGTTGATCAGAACATCTCATGGCCATTAAAACCCAAGTGTTGTAATACAGAAATGTGTAACATCATTAGTAAAGTTTTCTTCTTCACACAAGTACCTTAACCTTAACAAGTACCTTGGGATCAAATTGGTAAATTGGCTTGTTGATGTCGCATCATGATGTTTTATTGTAATATTGGGCAAGTTGTGAGTGTAACGGTTAGGGATTTGGCTCTGTGATCATAAGGTCGCCATTTCAAGTCTTGTACTGGTAAAGGTACCACTGAGGTACACAGGGTATAATCACCAAGTCCTGCCCTCCAACTGCTGCCAAAAGCTGTACACTGCTCCTTCACGGATCGGTAAAATGCAGAGGTCAGATTTCATTGTGGCGCACTGTGTGCTGTGCTGTGGTGTGTTCATAATGACAAATAACACTAACCTAAAATATTATATCAAGTTCCTGCCTGAGTTTCTCTCACTTCATGTACATTTACACCCGAGTTAGCCTCTACTCAGTCCTATTAAGTCTTCTGCAACAATGTCAGGGACCAATGCTGTTTCAGGACAGGAAGGAACCTGATGGAAACCCTCTGAGCGGGAAAACAGTGGAGGCGATACCTGCACTAGGCTCTCTAATGGCCGTACAGTGATGCTGGATCCAAGCCCATACCATTATCCTCTTACTTCATCCAGACAGGCTCAATGCCCACTTTGCCGGTGCTTGTAGGTCTAAGCAAATGCAAACCATTTGAGATACAACGTTTTCTCAGCAATCCTGCGAGCTGGGCTGTTTTCACAGCAGAGTAATAAGATGGAGTGGCCCAAACGCCTTTGTAAAGAAGCGTAATGGAGAGATGGGGTGTAAAATCAGCTGTTTTCCACTGTGTAGAAACAGATAAAACATAAATTGAATTAACTACAGAGACAGGGTGGTTTGGGAGGGGTGGGGGCGTGGGAGGAGGGAGGGGGAGAGAGAGACCCTAATCAAAAGAACTATAATAAAATAACAGGGAGGAATCATTCCTTACAATAAGTGCAATTTTGCTATTTTTAATTTTTAATTTTGATGTGAGGCATTACAAAATCCAATAAATGTCTGCCAATGTTCTTTCTTTCTTTTTTTTTACAGAAATACAAATGTCAAATTTCAATATTTGTTATGTGTAGTTATTTGAGACTTACATAACATGATGCAATTTAAAAATAAACATATTATTGTCATGAATAGTTCTAAACATATAAAATATATACTTTATTGTTGATAAATCAGTATCTGTTTTCAAACACTAATAAATAACTACATAATATAATATACAGTATTTTAATCATTATAATTATAAGCATTATAGCATACATTAAAATCTATTATTAATCTTTTATTCTACTTTTTTTGAGGACTGTTTAACAACTACTCATAGAAAAAAAATAGGGAAAGTCTTTATTGGTGCACTGTGTTTCTGTATAAAAACTGGCCAGTATATATCATTATACACTTCATAAAAAAATTCAGCCAATTACTGAAACGGGTTTTGGTTTTAAGAATCATATGCATTATAAGTTAACATTATACAAAACTATATAATACTATTCAACATATGACTTTTTTCATTATTAGGTAATACTGAATTGTGCTCTAGTGTAGTTTTGCTGTAGTTATTGTTTAGTTTTCTATTCATTCATACTAGCATCATAGGAAAAGCCAAGCAGTAAGACCGAGGGAGACATTAAGTCCTGCCAGACTGGGTTTCACTTTGCTATTGATTGGTCATTAACACTATCCCCTGTGAGTCCTCTGCCCCCTTCTCAAGGTGCCTAATTGAATCAGGCAACTCTAGTGGAACACGTGCCTATAAGCATTAAAGTGTAGCACTCTAAACTAATCATCCTTGAAAGAAAGGTGTTTCCTAAGAGTAACGTTTGGATATTACTACATTATGGACTGCTCTAGCTCATCCACTGCTTGCTTTTTTTTCTCCCAGAATGTCCAAACATTTGCCTTTTAAATGACAGTTTTGCACACAGATGAGTGTTGTCTGACTGTCTACAGCTGCCCTTGTGAAGGGTCAGATGCTCCAGAAATTGTGCAATGCTGGAACATCCATTTAGATGAATAAACACAATGGTTTAATGGAGATTCCCTACGGATGCTCTGCATCTTATTCACATTCACTTTGCATTTCAGAAACTCCTGTCCTAACTTTTCCATTACTAGAAATATATAACAGTGAGAATGGACAGACAGAGCCAGGACAGGACAGGGTGGACAACGTTACTCACAACTAGGCCAGTTCTCTTTTTCGCACACAGCATCCCACAGAGTCCACAGGCAAGGAACTAGAACAAGAAACAGACAATATGAGAAAAATTACTATGACTAATGTCCTTCTATGTCTACAGTGAAATTAAAAGCAGCTTAACGACAAAAGGAGTTGACAAAACTGCCAAATTTATTCACACACCAACACACAGTTTGCTGTTGAATTTGTTATGTCAAAATTTGCAGAATGGAATCAGTGAATGGAATAATGATATACAGTAGATGTGTGTTAAAAGCACTCAAAAGCTTTACAGAGTAGCCAGAAGAGGGTTTCTATAATTGGTCTTCATCACTGACTAGGACAACCCCAGCTGACATGTGAGTTCATGCCACATGTCTCCGGTTTGCTTTGGAGTCCATGAATGTTGATCTGCAGTGCACAGATATGAATCGACCTATGGCCGTCCAAAGACAGCTCCGTGAAATAATGAGGCTACTTATCCAGCAGTTCAGGAGGGGAAATGGAAATGCGTGTGTATGAGTGTGTGGCTTTGTGAGGACGTTTTTTGTATATGAGGACCATTATGGAAATAACAGGGAAAGGAAAAATATGTGATAAAGAGTCATAATCAACAGGAAAAAATATCTTAATAGAGAAGTCAAAAGAGTCTAGACTTGTTTTTAGTTACTGATGCTGAGGTTAGAGTTAGTTGGAGCTGTAGTAGTATTTACATATAGTAATTATGGCAGTCGGTGAAGGCACCTCGCAAAGGTTGCAGGATGCGGCTGTGCATGTGTGTGTAAGCTTGCGTGTGCCATGTGAAATAATGAGCAGGACCCTAATGTCTACAGGTTAAACCTATTAAATCAAGCCTTCTCATTAGAAAAGATTTTGAAAATGATAACTTCTAGATTCATTTACTGTTTCAAAAATAATTTGTTCTTTTACATTTTTGTCTTTTTTCTGACAGTGGCAAACTAATCTGAATTTTGGTTTTCAAATATTGCTTAAAAACCAATCATAATAATAACTCTTCAAACACACAAAAACCAAAGCTTACTGAATGATTACCTTAACTTTTGCTTGGGAATAGTTTTAAAATTATTAAAACATTTAACATTTGAGTTTTATTTTGAGGCTGAAATAAATCTTAATAAACCATATCTTAAAGTTTCCTTATGGAAACAATATTTTATACTATAATTATTGAATTATACCGATACTAGGACCTAGCTTTTTTTTTTTTTCCA
This sequence comes from Distichodus sexfasciatus, assembly GCA_032718565.1. Lineage (NCBI taxonomy): Eukaryota > Metazoa > Chordata > Actinopteri > Characiformes > Distichodontidae > Distichodus > Distichodus sexfasciatus. The sequence continues at coordinate 1,178,195 of JAVGVS010000023.1, read as the reverse complement.
AAGTTGCATTTTGAATTTCTGTCAGTCTTTTACCAAACAGTGTTTATACTATAATACATTCTTGTAGGAGTCGTAAGTTGATAAATGAGCCCAAAAAGCAAGTAAAAGTGAAACGTACACACACTCCGCTCCATACCGGAGAGGCATCGCCTTGCTGCGTCCTGCGCCCCGCCTGCACCCTGCTGATGGCCACGGCGCCGAGTACGATGCTGGACACGCCGAGTCCCACCTCCAGCACTGACAAAAACAGCAAACTCCAGATGATCTTCCGACTAGTGCACATACTCGCTCGGGCATCGTTCCTGTCAGATCCGAGGTGAGGAGGAATACGGTCCGCTTTGTGCAGCAGCAACAGCGGTGCGCGTTTACTCCATTTCGGCGCAGGAATCTGCGCTCAGTAGCATCCCGCGGCGCATCAAAGTGTTTCCTCCAAACAGATGGTGCTCCATGGCAAACTGATGGATGTGATATTGTGGAAGAGTGTCCACCTCCACCTCCAACGCGCGTAAAAACTCATCATCAAAACCGCCCCCTTTCCCCTGCCGGGACACGCCCTCAGTCCCTCCTGCGGGTCGCGGCGAATCAGGAGGACCCGAGATGCTCAGATGGACTAATGCAGCAGTTCTGGTGTGTTTAAACTTGATTTGACTTTTTAAGCTGTCGGACAGATTCCAGACAGAGTCTAGATTGGTTAAAGTTTAAAGTTTACAATTATAGTATGTTTATAGTATGATTATGCAATTATATACGCTACACATTATAAAAATAAGTAAAAGTAAAGTAAAGGCATAAAAATGAAAAGTGTTTAGTTTTAGTTTTGTATTATTTGACCAAACACTGAGGAGTCGCACACACACACACACACACACAGTCTTGTATTACTATCTTTGTGAGGTCTTTAGACTGCCATAATGACTACATAATTTTACCCTAACCTTAATCTCAGTAACCAGAAGCACATCTTTTACCTCTTTTAGTTTCTCAAATAAAACAAGCACATTTTCTATAAAGTCATTTCTCCTCATGCAGACATCTCAAATGTCCCCACAAAGCCCCCCAAAAAAGATAAAAGTGATTTTAGGGGACAAAAAGGTCCCCATAATGCGATAAATACCCGGCACACACACACACACACACACACACACACAATTTTATTAACGTAGGCAAAAAGTACTGCAAAGTACAGACAATGCATTTAAAAGACATTTTCAGTGTTCTGTCCCTAGACAGAAACAAACCCAAACTATCTGTTCTGTGTAAAGATGAAAATTACAACATTGTTTAATCATTTTAAACATTAGCACTCAAATTTTTACACCTTGATCTCTTGTTGTATGCAACTATGCAAAAGTATTTTGGAACTTAATAATAACAAAAGGATGTAATTATTTTTTGCACATAAGCCAAAAAAAGCTGGAGGATGTGCAATAACAGATTAATTCCCCTTGAATTAATCAACAAATTGAATTGATTGTGCTTGTGTCTCGTCAGCATGTCTCACGTTGAACGCAAGGAAATGGCTGGTAATTGGTGTTGTAATTGTGTTGGGGCTGTTTAGAGAGACAAAGTCACTCATTGAGGATGTAACGTAAATCTATTCTTCATTCGTTTGTAACATTTATTTACTTTATCTCATTTCACTTCAAGAAAGTTTTAGGCTTGTCTAGCACCAGACAATTTTTTAAAAGAAAAGTTTGATTCCATATATTTTTTATAAGGACTTTATATGGAGGGGATGGCCTTTCTTTTAACTGAGAATATAATCCTTCTCTGTTCAGAAGTAACATCAGAAATCACAGATTAGGCCAACTTTGACTAGCATTTAGCTCCATTTCTTGTATTTTAGACTATATAAGCTGGTTATGGAAAGTTTAATAACACATAACATAACCAAATCACACAGTGACAGACAGACACAACAATAGGTAAAATAATTCTGGCAACACTAAAATGACAGGTTACAGAGGCTGATGGCTGTCAAACTGATATGTCCTAGAAATACACACCATCGTCGAACACAAATACTTAGTTGGTACCACCTCTTGCCTTGTTTCAACAAAACTGTACCATACAGATCTGAACATTCAGACTTTTTATGGAACATTTTTGTTCTATCAATGCTTCAAACAACCAAATTTGTACATTAAAGGACAAAAATGTCCCTTTTGTGACAATGGAGTAGGCTAGCATATTTTTCAACCAAATCAATGAATCTCACATCATTATTATAGCATTTTAAAATCCCTACTCACAAAGATTTCTGGGATAACATTTCAGTTGTACACCTTTTCATGATATCAATTCCAAATTATTGATTTATGTTATATGAGTCCAGTATCGGGGCCGGTCACAGCCTCACAATGAGAAAGTTCTGGGCTCGATCTCCAGTTCAGCAAAAGGGTCTTTCTATGAGGAGTTTCCACATGTTTGTATTGGTTTTCTCCGGGTGTTCTGCTTTCATTCCACAGTCCAAAAGTTGAAAGGAGGATTGGTTAGTCTAAATTGGCCCCATAAGGTGTGACTGCAGTGTGTTGTTGCCCACCCAGGGTTGGTCCCCACCTTGCGCCTGTAGTCCTTGGATCAAGCAGTTCAGATAATGGATGGATGAATGTCCAGTATCATAATAAGCAATAGTGTAGCACTATGTTCTTAAGTATTCTGTGATGTCACAGGTTTGAAATCCTTAATGCCACCTTTTAAAATGTTGTATAAACGGTACATCCAGAACCAATGGCTGTTTGAGTCTCCCCACAGTATGCTAACTGTAAAGTCTCACAGGAACTCCATCATCAGACTGAAATCTCACTATTGATCCTTTAACAAGAAGGCAGAGCTTTCTGCTGACTCATCAGGCCTCTTTGTTTAATGCCTTTCCCTCTTCGTACCCTCCATTCCGTGTGTAGTGTGCTTTCTTCTCTCTCCTCTGAACGTTAAAAATAAAACAGTCCAATGTGATTGTCAGCCCGAGGAGCCAGTGGTGAGAGAGAGAGAGAGAGAAGAACCTGAAATAGCATGGTGGAGAAAAGGGGAAGCTGCTATTTTTAGAGGTCGCTGTCTCTGGTGTTGCACAATGAAGCGAGGCAGCTGGAGAGGGAAGGTGGGGCGTCGCAATTCGATTCAGCCGCTTCTCTCTAACTTGCAGGGAGGAGGACAGTGTTGCACTCCTCTTTTGTAAGGAACTACAGGAGTCAGGTTTTGAGGTGGTTGCGAAGACGTGGTGATCCAAATGAAAAGGAAAAAAGCTGAGATTTGTGACATTTATTTGGCTTTGTGAAAACATTTTGGTATGTGAGGGAAGTCCTCATATTTGGAAATACTTTGTAGGAAAACTCTAGTTTTTATCTGAAAAACTCAATTTTGGTTACTAATGTTTAGTCTAGAGGTAGATAGAGCTTTAGTGTTTTTTACATCTAGTAATTACATTGTGAAATCATTGAAAGGGCATCAGTAAGATAGCAAGATGTCACTGTGTGTATGTGTGTCTATGTGTGTGAACTGTGTAAATGTTTACAGATTGAATAATCCTATTTCAGGAGCATGAAAAATTAAGATAAGTGAGCAAAATGACCTGAATGATATGAAGGTTCACAAAATTATTGTTAAATTATATATTACACATTATATATAAGTTGTGTCCTCTGAAATGTACAAAGGTACTGCATGTGTGAGTGTGTATTGTCCCCTGCTATAATTGAATTTCTGTCCCTGCTCTCCTATTCTTCTAGTTAGAACAGCAGGTCCAGTTTTCTCAGAACAAATTCGCTGTCTTCAAGAGCAACTGACAGAACGCATAAACGTTTCTAAATTTACAACATACACAATGTCATTACCATGAACTACCCCATCACACACAAGTTTTAGAAGGTTGAAAAGTATAGATGTTCTAAATGTGAAAATAACACACATAACAAGAATTTTGAAAACCTCACCCAAAAGTTAAGCACAAACAAAAACAAGGCTGTTACTCTGTTTGGTTCTTCTAATCCTAAACTCTATCGCTATTACCAATTTAATCCACCCTTTCTGAAGCAGCCTCAGTGCTTCTGAAAGGAAGATCGAGTGAGAAAACACACTGCCCTGTGATGCTCTCCCGTCCCCTTTTCAAAGTCACACTGAAAGATATTGAGTGTGCTTCATCAGGCCTGACATCGACTTCGTATTTAAGGAGACTGGGTCAAACAGGCCAGCGAGTAAACACTTCACAACGGCCTCTGGGTCATAGAGCAAACTCAAAGAGTGCTTTAACTGGCTTCTACTGTTTAGTGCGCTGATCGCTAGAGCTTTCTGAGAGACAGGGTTGCTGTCCTAACTGTGTGAGTGTGTGGAAATAAAAAAGAGACAGGGAAACATCCTGGTTAGTGCTAGTTCCCCAAGAGAGAATAACTGAACAGGACATGTAAAATTCAGCACTGATTAGCTGTAATGCTGTAACATATCAATATCTTAGAGGTTCTGTGTGTCACATTAGGTCACTTGACCTGTGGTTTGTTTGTCTAGAGGCGTGACTGTGGAATTCAGTTCTAATGTTAACTTTAATAATGATAACTAATAAATTACTGTAATATTGCATTAAGGAGCATATGTCACAGAAGAACAGTATTTTTCATTGACAGTTGAAGTTCTTTATTTGTCAAATATAAAGTTATAGAAAAACTATAAAATGTAAACGTATACTGTATGTATTACAGACTTACTGTGACTGATGACTTATGGCCTGTGGGACTTCCTGGCTACAGTAACAAACACACAATAACACACTGCGAGGTTAGGTAATTCCATTCATGCTTTCAATCAAGATGCAGAATATGATCCCCAGCGGTCATGCAGCCGTCACAATTTTAGCTTCACAAACTCACAAGGTCATAAGAATCTGTGAAAATGACATGTCACATATTAGATGTCAGTACATCAGCATCACACTGTCATCAAACAGGTCTGTTTAGTGAACAGTGAGACAGAAACACTGTCTTACAGTTCTCACGCAGGAAAGTGAGTGTAGTGACAGGGTCAGTCTCTCAGTCAGATGTATCAGACTTCTCTTCGTAAGCATGTCGGTATGTTTATCAAATTCTAAATGACAAAATGATGTAATGATGTGAAAGCATTATTTTGAAAAATCAATAACAGCAATCAATTAATAATATTATTTTACTTTTTAATTCATTTGATTAGAAAATAAATCACCAATGCATGCAGATGAAGATTGTTCTTGCTGTTGTCCTGTAAAATGGGAAGAGACATAATCACATAATCAATGTTCTTTGATTAAAAAAAACGCACAACAGCTTTCACCCATTTCAAAGTTTGAACATTGCAAAAGATGCTGTAATATTTTAATTCAAAATCTTTATACTTATGTTTGACATTTTCACAAAAAGTAGGGAGAAAAATGAGAATGTGCTTGATATTTCACATTTATTATATTATTTTCATATTTTTATTCTTGTAACAATATTTCCCCCCCACTAAACACCCAGTTTCTAATAACAAAACTTCTAAAACATGCTCTGATAAGAGATCGTCCAAGTCTAGCTGTTATAGGGTGGCATGTTTTTTACCCAGTCCTAAGACTTTCAGGACAGTGCGATCTCGCTCTCTTTCAGTCTGTGCATGATGTAACCCCATTGATTGTCCATTTCCTGCCTGGCGCTTCTGCAGCCATCAACAAACTCCCCGATGGCCTTTGGAAGGGTGGAAGAGTGGACGAGAGTGGATAAGAGAGGAGACAGGGAGGTAGACGGGTGTCCTGTTACGTGTGTTGACTTCAAAAAGTCCCTCAACCTAAGGAACGCTGGACGGAGGGAAATTTTTGTGCTAGCTAGCCTCATACTGTTGCTGATAATTGTGTGTGTGTGTTGTATTGTGTGGTCTGGACGAGTTATCGATGGGCCGGATCCTCTGCTGGGATCTCTGGAATCTCTGCTCACGCCAAAAAATCAATTGAGGCAACCGTAACCTCCAGATCGCACGGCCGCTCAAATTAAAACACCCACACAGAAGCAAGAGTTTCTACGAGCGGGAAATAAAGCTGTCACTTAGTGCCGTTTAATGGGCTCGTTTTTGCCTCAAATCTTCTCAGCCTGTAGCAGGGGCCACAAAGGGTCGTTTTTCTCCAGGAACCCCCATAAATATATATATATATATATATATATATATATATATATATATATATATATATATATATATATATACATATATATATATATATATATATATATATATATATATATATATATATATTATTAGTGGAATGAGTTAAAGTAGCTATATAGTGCAAATCAGCACTTTGGTTGTTGTGTGGCAGTGTTTTGCGTGTAGGAGTTGCTAAGAAAGACATCCTGTAAACCCGTAACAACTGCATTGTGCTTTTTTAAGGTCTGTTCTAATTGTAGATTCATTATAGAGGCAGTTAAATGGCATTTTGGTAAAGGTTCTGACAGCTTTTGTTGAAGACTGAACGCAGAGGCGTGACAGGAGTTGTCATGGTCTCAGGCGGCCCTTGAGCCTCACGTAGCGGCAGATATTCTGTCTGTTTGCTTTCCTGATATCTCTGGTTAATATATGCATTCTTTTCTATTAAGCGAAATTTAATCTCATCTTTTTTATTAATATCTTTTTTATTGAAAAATTATGTCATAATTACTTCTACCACTTTTTGAAAATATGTGATGAAAATAGATATGGTATTATATTCACACTCTGCTTTATGAAGTATTATACCTGTACTACTGAATATGTACAGTTATATTTTTTTCTAGTTGGAATTTTTGGCAAAGTTAAAAACAGAAAGTACAGATAGAGTCCAGGTAGCTAGGAAATATTGATAATATTGTAAGTAAGTAAAGTAATATTGGTGGCTAGTTGCATAAAGGTATTAGGCACATTTTAAAGGACTGGAACTTATAAAAGACTATAAAAAAGGAGAAATCCCTTGCACATATTGTCCTACACATCCACCCCCACCCTGTATCTCTTTCTTACTCATTGTACTGAAACACTGATCATGGGTGTTTTAAAATACATGTTCTTGTGCATAATCTTATTCTTATGTACCTGTTTTACATCATAATTAAGGGCAAAGGACAGGTCCAATACTGAAAAGGAGCAGAAATCTTGAGGACAATAAAGAGAACGGATGTTGTTCTTGCTCTGGTCAAATATGAAGGGTGCATCTATTGCTATCTTATTGAAATGTAAAGTTTCATATTGTCTAAATTGTTATAGGACTAACATATTGCATTTATACACATGTTGAAACAATAATGCTGCTAATGGTGAATTTTTAAAATCTTTATTTTAGAAATAAAATGTAATTTGTATTTAAGAATAAATCTAAACATTGATTAATAATTTATATTCACATTGCTTTCCTTGTCTTATATTTTATTTATGTATTTATGAATGACAGCAATGTGCAGGCCTGAAGTATTTAATGTGATTTTTGAAAGCGTTAATATGTAAAGTCCTCATAGAAAAATGCCAATCTCTTATTCTCCATGACTGATGGTGATAAAAAAAATTAACATCAGTCATTTAGCAATTGGTGTGTTGGTGGAGGCGAGGAACAAAATCTGTTGAGTTCTCCCATAAAGCATTTGCTGTAAGTCTATGCCATAGGTTAACTTCAAAATATATGTTTTCCAGTTAGCGCTACCCAAATGCCTAGCTTTCTATTCGTCTGCTCTGACCAATGAGAAAAAGCTGAAAGTCTGCAGAAAACAAAGGATGTTGCTGTTGAAGTAGAGAAAAGTGGACAGTATAGACGTGATGGTAGAACTAAGTTGAGCTCTATGCTCACACACATGTTCACACACACACAAAGGCATTAAAAATGTCTAAAAGTGATTTTAGGGGACAAAAAGGTCCCCACAATGCATAAAAACATGGTACACACACACTGGCCGAAACATGCCCATACAGAGAGACACACATGCACACATCTGCCCATGGCAATTTTCTTTTTCACACTCTTACACAAAGACATACACAGTGACCGCTACACGTCTGATGCAGTTACACACACACACACACACACAGATGTGTCTTTCAGTCAGCAGAAATGTCAGTCTCTGTCCTATTTTCTGACACTAGACACTAGTGCAACCGTAGAGTGAAGACAAATCAAGTTGTAAAATTTCTACATTAAAGCACAGCTTTTACTCTAGACTTTTTATTATTCAAAATATTTTTATAAAGTTTGGAAAGATGTTTATAATATTTGAAAATGAATAAATTAATAAATAACAATAACAACAACAAATAATAATAATAAATATAATAATAATATTTATATATACATATATATATATATAATACACACACACAATAATAATAATAGTTATTATTATTATTATTATTATTATTATTATTATTATTATTATTATTATTATTATTATTATGTTGATTTATATCTAAATATTTTGACATTATTATAAAAGATTCTGGTAACAACAGCAAACAAAAACAAAAAATAAATAAAAAGAAAATAATAATAATCATTATCATAATTATAATAATTATTTTAATTAAATAATCAGGTTTAAACATTTCTTTCTTTGTCACTTTTATATTCATGTTGCTCCGGTAGACAATAAATAAATAAATAAATAAATAAATAAAAGACTTTTCAGTTTATAAGAAAAAATGTGTGCCTTTCCTCATATGCGTGTATCTCTGTGTAGGTACAAGCAGTTGTAGCAGTTGTGATTCAGAGTTACTAGTGAAAAATATTTTTAAAAACTGCAAGAAATTTGAATATGTATTTTAACAATGAACTTGTTATACTTTTTGTAAAGCACTCTCTGGGCATCATAAGCATTCCCTCCATGTATATCACTTTTATTGTGTGGTTCTCTGCACACATGAATAAATTCTACATTCTGACTTTGTCAACAAGACTACCAGACTTAGAAATGTTAAGTCTTCAAAAAGTTGACTAGGACAAGCCAGGTGAAATTGAAAGCCCTTTCAAGGTCAGTCCCCTTGGCAATTTCTCCTCAACCACAGCCGGACGTCCTGGCTATGCTGAGCAGAGGTGCTCTCAAACTACCCGCTGATCATAGCAGGACTCAGAGGTGTCGCTCTTCTCTGAGAAACAGTGCTGATCGAGAGTCAGGTTTTACACCTCAAGTCCCAAGGAGTGTAATTAAATAGACAGGAGGGAGGTGATTTGAGATCAGCATTTTCGCTCACAGCCATTTTTATCCATATGGAGGCTGTGTGCCAGAGCCACTTAGGCGCAGGAGTTGGCCAAACGCCCTGGAGCAGAACTCTGTCCTCTCTTTCTCACAGTAGACCTGAGTCAACGTATCACCAGCTCCTACCGGAGGGCTACTGCTTACAGCAGCACTGCAGAATGCCAGGAAACTCGCATTCAGTTTTAATGATTAAGTTAGGAGATATCAGTCCTTAATCTGATCAGGTTATGGGATATCCATCTTTAATCTCTCACATAACATTCTAATCTTGTTTGCCAGGAAATTTAATGGGACGAAACCGAAGGTAATTTTAAATCAAAGGAAGCGTACAAAGATAAGTTGAAAATTGAGATCGTACAATCAACCAAGTGCCCCTTTTATGTTTACCCACATACATACAAATACGTTTAGATCTGTATAAAAGGCTGTAACAAAATTTTGGAAAAGGATGCAGACAAAGAGGACAGTTTAAAAATAAAGGGCCTCATTTACCAACAGCACTTTAGAAGAAATTAGTTTCTACAACCCACTTCCAAAGATACTGACATTCATCAATGTTTTCTCATTTGAGATTTGTTTTTAAGTAAGAATCCAGGGCCGGTAAAGTTACCACTGAGGTACTCACGAGCAAGGTACCGTCCCCAAGCACTGCTCCCCGGGCACTTGTTAGCTGCCCGCTGCTCCTTCACGGATGGGTCAAATGCAGAGATCACATTTCGTTGTGGTGCTCTGTGTGCTGTGCTGAGGTGTGTTCATAATGACAAATAATCACTCCAAAAAACCCCCCAACAACAACAGAATCTACAAACAAGCAGAAGAGCACTCTTACACAAATTTTATTGCATATTGGTTTGTAAGAAGCATCAGCTTAGTGGGTTTTCCTCAATTCTACAGAGGTATAATATCATACTGTTTTCCAGGTGCTTTGAAATTTCATGGGTGTGAGGAGAAAGTTGTGGTGTAGGATTTATTTCAGTTACGTTTGATGAATAACTGTTGTGCAAGACAAAGAGATGATGGCCACTGCTGGCTATAACATGGCATGCAAAGTCCAGATGGATGTTCAAACTTGGCTGCACTACAACAAAACAGCTGGAGCAATGACCAATTCTGCACACTGGCCATTTGGGTCAGCCGAGTTAAGCCCTTTGGCCTGTCAGGAGTAAATTTTATATTAGTGTCACTGAATGTTGAACACATGGCTGCATTAAATTAAAAAACGTAAAAAACAATGGCAAGGTCAAATAGAAAAGAGGGTGTTGGTTGAATTACTGTACCAATACCCAAACATTCATTTGTTCATTTATTTATTCATTCATTCATTCATTCATTCATTCATTCATTCATTCATTATCTGAACCGCTCAATCCCAACTGGGGTCGCAAGGGTACCAGAGCCTCTCCCGGGACCTTACGGGCGCAACCCTGGGTAGGCGCCAACACAGTGCAGGCAATGCCTAACCAGATATTGTAAAATTTGCATGATCGTTTATTCAGTCACAAGCTCTAACAGATGAGTTATTCATCCATCCATCAATGTGTCAAAAATCCCTACACAGCATAATGAAGTAAAAAAAATGGATATGCATTATTTAATTTATATATTTATAACTCAAAAAGTTAACTGCACCCATTTTCCAAAAATACACACACAATTTGCAACAAAAACTGGTAACCCAATGATGACTAACTCATCATAAAAACATTTATTGTTCATCAAACAGGACTGGGGTGTGTGTGTGTGTGTGTGTGCGTGTGTGGGAGTGTGTGTGTGTGTGTGTGTGTGAGAGAGAGAGAGTGTGTGTGTGTGTGTTTAAAGAGTGGACTTTGTGGGTGTTACAGAACAATCTGCGATCCCTCATTGGGGACCTGATTGATGCAGTGGAAAGGCCATTGTCTGACAGGAAGCCAGTCTTGATTGGGTCTCTTGAGCTTGTGATACATTTCATGTCCAGGATGTGAATTCATACAAAGTCAGGAGTATATGTTGTTTGAAACCTAATTGATCATAAGATGGCAAGTACAAGATGGTTCTAAAATGTATCAAATTCACAGCAGTGAACTTTTCCTCTAAAGTAATTGAAGTAGTGCTCCCTTGAGGCGTATGCTGCGAAACCTTATGGAAAGTGAAATATCTGGGCATTTATGAATTACAGGTACAGTTATCATAACTTATGACAAGTCTGTCAATGCATTTCTTTTCAGCATTTTTCCAAAATAAGTCTCAGGGAACTAAGACGGTACCTGAAGAAGGTGTGAATTTTTTTCACTGACAATGATTTGAAATATTTCTTTAGCTGTTAGTCCAATGTATTCGCTTCTAAAGTTTGCAAACAATCTCCGGTCAAGTTGATGTTACATTTCACAAGTTGAATATGAGCATTGCCTCATGTGGAGCCCAGATATGGAAGGGATGGAGATAATCAGAAACTTTAAGAAACTGGGTTTCAGCACGTTACAATAATATTTCAACACTGTGTTGGCGGTCTAGTGGTAGGATACTCACCTAAAGTCCAAAGAGGCTTGAGTTCAATTTCAACTCTATCCTACTACCAGAACTACCAGTACTGAGTCTTTGTGCGAGATCCTTATACCCAAGTTGCTCCAGTGACAGTTCCACTAACTAGGAGATAGAAGTTACTTTGGATAAAAGCATCTTCTACGTGCTGTAAATGAAATGTCTAGGTAGATCTAATTGATATCTTAAGTATGACATTTTATACTTGGAAATCTGGGTTTTTCTGATGCGCCGATTGGAATTGTGGCTTGAGGCCGCCTGAAAATGCCTTGCAGCACGGCTAATAATGAGTGAACAGGGATCGTCCGTTGTCTTGCTGCTTCAGCACAGTCCTGCGGAGTGGGGATAAGTGGAGAATTGGTAGTGAGGGCTGCTGGTGACAGTAACAAAGATCTGTGACTCCTCTCCTTTATGGTGCTGTTGACATTCTGGACTAAATGTTATAGCTGCTGCTGGTGTCACTGCAGACAGCAATTGTTGAAAATGTTCTTCATGCTGTGGTTGGCTGTTTTAATATTAGATATTTGCAGGTCCATTCACACAAGCTGCAAAAGATTCACTCTTACTGGCAAAGCTATGTGGGTATGTACCTGTGTACCATGCTTAAACAATTAAAGAAACAAGAATACTCAATACAGAAAAAACAGGAAAAATTGGAAAACATTATATGACATTTATAATTTAATGTCTGGCCATCACTATAAAATTTCTGTTAAATATATATCTGCATGCATGAAAGATCTGTTGTACTTACAGACTTTGTATCTCACAGATAGTTTGTTTGTGTGTGTGTGCGTGTGTGTGTGTGCGTTTTCTGGAGCAGGTTTATTTGATATTGTGAACACACCACAGGGTGCATTTGACCCATCCGTAAAGGTGAAGTGGGCAGCTTTTTAGCATTGCATGGGGAGCGGTGCTTGCTCCTTGCTCATGAATACCTCTGTGGCACCTTAATCAATTCGGGACTTGAATCGGTGACCTTCCGATCACGGGGCCAACTCCCCCAACTGCCCCAAGGACCTAATTGTCCTAAACACCTAACAGGAAACACCTCAAATTCTTTGCTTTGTGAACACATTTTTGTCTGACAGAACCAGTCGTCACAATCGATAAATATTAGAAACTTCTATATTTACATTTAAGGCATTTAATAGAGCAACTTTTTTGGCAGAGCCTGGGGAGCAGTGCTTAGGGATGGTACCTCATGAGTACCATAGTACCTTATCTGGTTCGGGACTTGAACCGGCGACCTTCTGATCACAGGGCCAAGTCTCTAACCGACATGCTACAAGCTGCCCAGTTCTAGCTTTTTTATGCAAAGTCCATAAAGATTTGCCTTTGATTTCTGAGGTTAATGTTAAGCAACTAATTATGGGTGTCAATGAAAGGTCCCACAAAGATGGCTAGACCTGTGTATGTGTGTGTGTGTGTGTGTGTAAGACTCTGTTGGAGCTCTCTGTTTGAGGTACTGAAACATTGCTAATGAACATTAATTGTGGTGCTCTAATGAAGCCTGTTCAATGCATCCACCTGGTGGGCTGCACGATAGGAAACCTCCTGACTAACTTTGAATTACTAATACACCTACAGAAAATGGTAGCAGCTCAAGTGACCCAATTATAACCCTAATTAATAATGAAACCATGTAATTTAATTCTCAGGGGCAAACTCCACCACGGAAATAAATTATATGTAATGTCATGACTGGTTTAGCTTTAAATTTATCTGAGCTGAACCATTGTAAATTGTGTTGATTAATAACTATCAGGTTGAAAACATTAAACAGAAAAAAATCAAAAGAAAAAAATCAAAAGAAAAGAAAAGAAAAACAAATTGCTGGTAGTGAAGTATAGAGGAAGTATAGAGTCTCTTTGCTTAAATATGATGTCAGTTCTTATAATTTGTTTTTAGAAACAATGAGTTTCCAGAAAATGAGTCTCAGTACAATGTACTGTACTTAAAATAATACTTTGTGTATAGTAATGTAGGACAATTGTCCTCATGTACTATACAAGTGCTGGATAGCAAAAGCTTCAAATAAACACGACAAGAGACAGAATGTGTTTTTCTATAAAAAAAATAATATGTAATTTTATAACAAATATGGCTGAAATTGTTTTCCCAAGGTCTTTAGCATTTGGATTTTAATCCATCATTGTACAGATGACTGTGGTCACTGACAAAACATGTGGTGACATAATGGGCATAACATTAGAGTTACACTGGGCTTCTGGGATGATTCACATCCTGTTACTCATTTTCTGCATGCCTATATAATGTGTGAAATACTACCTAACTTACTGTAAATGGCCCTCGTATATTCCCCACAAGTTACTGCAAATGACTCTTTTTTTATTGTTTACAAAATGGTTTAACTTCAATTTAGCATTGTTCAATTGAAGCAGAGCAATCGGTAACATTAGCATCTATAGCAACTGCTCTATTAATCCGCCTCCACGCATTTGGCGAGTCGGTGTGTGTGTGTGTGTGTGGGCGTGTGTGGCCTGCTTGGAGCCATCACTCTTTACCTCTGGGTATCTCAAGCGACATCTGCTGTGTCAGTGTGCCACTGTTGCCAAGTAAACAAGTATCCTTATTAAGTATTAATCGCCTTTGACAGGAAAAGGGGCGAAGTGCACACTTTCAGGGGGCAAGGCGTTTCGGGGAGGGACGGCAAAGGACCGCAGAGCGTTCTTCAGGAGAGAGTGGTTGCGTTTCAGCGAAATTTAAACGCACTGGTGTGTTTGGGGACAGAGATAGAAGTGAAGTCTACTTGGTGGGGATTGGAAAAATGGCAGATGAGCAAAAGTAGAGTAAAATGGAGAAGTAAAGGAGAGACAATACCATTGTTAAAAACATCTCAATTGATGTTACACGATGTGTAATGTGTGGATGTGTCCCATTAACGGAATGGTCTTGCATATAGGAACGCGTCCTCTCTGCCTTTTCATTAATAACAATGACAAAAGACAAATGTCCTGCGGCTGACCTTGTGGCCCTGCCCTACACGTGTAGCCATTAGCCTTTTCATTTAGGTGACAGCTATTAGCAAAGATAAATGTAACTACCAAGCCTTTCTTTGTGGAGATAGAAGAAGGAGAGGGCTCTGTTGCACTGGTAGGAGTGTATAAATACTGCGGCAATGCCGGGGGCGTTTATACATGTCACTATCACTGCTGGGTTGGATGTGGGCAACGACCCCATAAATATCCAGCCAAGAACTATTCTTGTTCCCTTTTTCCGCTCAGAACAATTGCATTGCCATTATGCGTTTGCGTTTGTAGGAATAATTTTGCATTGCTGTCATTAAATGTGTGTGATCCTGCATCTGCTTATTCTACTGTGTGTCTCATTACTCATTGCAATCTTTTTGCACATCTTGCTCTCATGTAATTGAGTGGCTTGAATATGTTCAGCCAGCAGTGTCTACCATGATCTATACTGAAGTAAAAGTGAATATTGCTTACATAGAAAATGACTGTAGGAAAAGGCCTCAAGGCCGGCTCAGAGTGCAAACCCAGGGACGTTTTGCTGTGAGGCGGCAAGGTACAGAATATAGAATATGATCCAGCAACCATGTAAAACTTTCAGCCGATATCACAACATCCCTATCGGCGTTGAGGGGACCGGAGCCTATCCCAGGAACTATGGGCGCATGGCGGGCACCAACCCTGGGTAGGCGCCAACACACCGCAGGGTGCACAAAGTCAGACAATGACACTCCCATTCACATCTTACGGTACCAATTTAGACTCGCCAATTAGCCTGTAGAGCATGCTTTTGGACTGTGGGAGGAAATTGGAGCACCCAGAGGAAATTCACGTAAACATGGGGAGAGCATGCAAACTTCACACAGAAAGGCCCTACAGCCGACCCGGGGATTGAACCCAGGACCTTCTCACTGTGAGGAGGCAGCTCTAATCACTGCGCCACTGTGCTGCTCATTTCTGAAATATAACTGTTGTTAAAAGAAATGTTCTGGAGTATAAAGTACCTTAAGTCATGAGTTTTGTCACAAAACAATATTGGTTGTCCTCAACAGTCTTTATAGGGTTGTACTTTTTCAGGAAGAAACTGAGTCAATGAGTTTTTGTGTGTTAATTTCCTGCAAGGGATCTGAAAGTAATCAGCCCCCCATGAGACCACGACTCATCATCAAATACAGCAATAAAATGTATGACACACTAACACAGTCACACAACTCCCGTTTTTCCTCTTTTATATAATTAAAGTCATATCAGGCCACAAATGCACTAGATTAGCATTTCTCAGGCCAAGTCAGTAGAACTCGCCAAGGAATGGCAGATTTTTTCCCATGCTTTAGAAAACAACTCATCAGGTAGTGATCAGCTCATCATGAGTCAGATCATTTAAAAAGTGTAGGAGTCTCCAAGACTGCAAGCAAACTACAGGGAACTACAGCACTATAAGCTAGACTTGCAGGCTCAATGTGAAAAGTTTGTGACCCTAGTTCTTATCCCGGCTCCTGAATCCAGCTGCAAAACTGACACGGAAAGCACTTCATCACGGTGACTCAAGTTGGGACAGATATCTGCAGATGGCCGAATAACATCATGTCATTAGAAACTGTCCTGACAGCAAAATCACTCCTACGTTTTGCAAAACAAAAACACCATGACTCATAGCGGTACAATAACAGATGGATTCAAAGAACTTCTCTCTCTCTTAAACTTAACCTAATAATTGCTGGAACTTATTTTTATAAAAGCACAGGCCTAAAAATGTTTTATTAAAAAGTCCTAATTCAGAAAAATTTGACATTACTGAGAGGGGATAATCAGAACCTCCCTTTTGTCAAACAATAAACAAATAACTTTTTCAAATGGTGAATAAATTCTATGAAAACATCTCTTCACACAAAAATGTCCTCACAAAGCCAGAAAAATCTGCCAAATCTCAGTTTTCCTATCAAATGCTGTTGGTGACAATCAGGTCCTTCTAACATAAACATTTGTACAACCCGGCCCCCCTTTCACCCATCTCCCACTTCTCACTCTCTCTCTTTCTCTCTCTCTCTTTCTCTCTCTTTCTCTCTCTCTCTTTCTCTCTCTCTCTCTCTCTCGCTCTCTCTCTTTCCCTCTCTCTTGGCCACAAGATGGAGCCCTTTCCACCAGCTAACCTGTACTATGTTTTTGTTTTGTTTTGTTTTTAACTTTAAGTGTGGTTTAGCTGTGTATTAAACTCTTGTCATGTATTACTCTTCAAAATCTAAAGGATCTTGTATTAAGTGTGTTCTTTGTTAAATGATAAACAAGAACATGCTTTTTTGACTACATGAATAGCACTTTAACACATACAAGTATAACAAAGAAAAGTCTAACATTTTACTACTAAACAGTATCACACTGTTAATCTCTACAAACTGTACAACCTCAGTATTTCCATTACTTCCTTGGGGGTAAGTTTCATTGTTCAGTGCTCCAAATGAGACAAGCGAGGGCGAAATTGAGAGAAAGTGTTGAATATCGTCTATCCAATAATTCAAATTAAAATTTGGTTTCAATATTTCTGTTATATCAAATCAAGAGGTTTAAGGCCAGAACTGTTTCCCCATCATCTCATAAACCTGAGCTGACAAAGCTATTTGAGTGATCGAGTTGAGACATCTAGTGGTCACTCCTTATGACAGTAGCTTTCAAGTCTGATGTAATAATCCTGTAATACACAGTCAGCGTGTGAATGTAAATATTAAATGTTTACATACTTATCCTGCTGGGAAGGTTACAGTAATGCTTAGACATTCCTCTTTTTTTGGAAAAGGTTCTATGGGCTGCCTCTAAATCACATCGCCGTCCTTGAGATTGTAATTATGCGCTTACCGCACATCGGTTTCCAAAGGAAAGTCCCCTAAACTCTGCCAAAACAGGCATTTATTTATGAGGAAAAGTAGGTCTGGGTCATGACTGTCCCCAGCAGGCGTTGTGTGGAGCGAAAATGTGGTTAAATGCTGTTTTTCATCCTTACTTCCACTCCTTTGTCGCCTTTTGATCTTGGTCCTTACGGGCGAGATCGGAACTGGTTTCAATAAAATAAGATTATACTTTCTTTTCCCGAGAGAGAGAGAAGGAGGGAGCCTGCGGGTGGGGTGATTTGGGGGTTGTGGAGAGAAAGAGAGAGAGAGATGTAGGGAGATGAAGAGAGAATGAGAAAGATAGCAGTTAGAATAATTGCAGATCTGACTGTTAAAAAGGGGGGAAGAAAGAGAGAAAGAGGAGAAAGAGAATGAGGGAGACAGAGAGGGATAGAGAGAGAGTGAAGGAGAGAGAGGGAAAGAAGGACAGTAAGAGGGAAAAAGAGAGGCAGATAGAAGGAGAGAGAGAGTATTCCTTAGAGCAGCTAGAAAACATTCAGGTCTGATTCTGTCCAAACAATTATCTCCCACCGGCTTGTGGGTTGAAATGAAGGCCACATCTTTATTAAATTATTTAAAAGAAGATCTAGTACTACTGCTAAATGTAATAATAAACCTAAATACAGCTGCTCTACTTGGAACATGTAAATACACTTCCAAAAGTCTCTGCACAAGCCCTTCATTTGCTAAAACGTTTGCTTGTATACAAACTTATCTAAAAGTGTAATGTTGGAATTATAATTTATTATACCAAATCTTAAATGAGATTGAATAAAAGGGTTTTTTGTTGTCAAGAAGCAGAAGAGCGGGAGAAAAAGGAGGAAGATGGGCAGGGTTGATTAACCACACATTTAAAGTTGAACCTCCATGTGGTACATGTGAATTCCCATGTTTTGGTCTGAAAGCCACAAGCCTCTTCCTCTGAAGTGGGAAGAATTTCTGGCACAGAGAACAACTCACCACTAGCATTACACTGAACTGCTGAAGTGACGTAACAACTATGTCGTTATAAGGTGCATAATTGGTCTCCTTTCCAGGAAAGACTCTACAGCAATGACACAGTCTGTTTTCAGATATCACACAGTCACTGGTTAAAACTACTTTTCACTTATAATCATTGACTACTGATTTAAGAAAACCATGTACTTTTTAGTTATACAATTTTTTTTTAAATCATTAAACAGTAAAGTAACAATCCTGCAGTGTTTCCAGAAAAGTAACATAAATAAGCCCCATTTTTTGTTTTCCACATTTACTGTTTGCTATAATAGATAGATAACTCTAACTAAGGTATTACAATTGTATAATAAATGTACTAATACACTAATAATGTAATTTTATTTTTAAAGTAATTCCATATTAATATAGGTTATAGGGTTTGTATTTTTTATGTTTTTGTAGCACAGGAACTTGTAGGCCTGCAGAATATTATGTGACATGTTTGATTTTATATCTAAAAACCTTTACTCATACAACCAAGCATCAACTTAAGTTGTAACAAATTTAAACATTACATTTTGAGTAATTTGTGCTTATACAACCATAGTACATTGTTATAACAGAAATAGGTGGGTGATTAGACCCTGAAATGTAGAAAATATTTGCACACATCATGTTAGATTGACAATTATTATCACTTCTTACATAAAGAATAATGAAACACAGTTAGCTAATAAATCCCCAGACTGACAACAGGGGTGAATAACCTCCTTTTAGTTTCAGTTGTACACTAAATTTTGTAAATCCAGTATTGTTACCCACCATTCCCAGCATTTTACAATAAAGTTCTATAAACTGTAATGTTCCATAGAGGTTGCATTGTAATTTCTTATAGTGAGGTGTAACCATAAACCATCTGTTATAATGCAACTGTGTAATCTATCTTGCCAACTACCAGTTTTGTCATGACTGGTCACCTCTGGTGCTTGGGACTGGAGTTGACTCCACTGACAAAAAGTGATACTTTTAAGCTGAAATAATTGTGTAGACATTAGACACAGCCTTTTACTTCTTTTTCAAAAGTATCACTTCTTTCAGAGTAGGTGAAAGTCATTCTGAACCCAACAGTGCTGTTATTATTATATAGGATAGTAGTACTGAGAGCTTTACTTTCCGAGAGGGTTTCATAACTATGCAATATTATACTGAATCAACTGACAACAATTTGCTGTCTGCCAATATCACAGTGTCTGCTATTATATGATTTTGATTTGTTTCAATTCAAGAACCAACAGCTGATCTCAGACATTATACTGTATGCTGGTTTAATCCCTTCCATTAATATCAAATCATAAAAAGCAAGAAAAACGTCACTAGACATTTTTATTTCTGAACTCAACCAGATGTTTAAATGAAAAATATTCTCTTTTAGTAAAATATAGACTGCCTGTTCTATATAAAGTGAATATGTATGATGTCTAAAAATGTTTTCAATTTGTATTGATGCTATGTGCTTGTTATGGGGTGATGGTAGTCTAATGATTAGGATACTTGCCTCTGGACCAAGAGGTCATGGGTTAGAGCCCTACCTCCAGCACTACCTCTGCCATCATTAGGTCCCTGAGCAAAAGCCTTAAAGGAGGACTTTGGTCAATTTCAACATTTAGCTCTATTGTTCGGTGTCACTGAGTGCCGTCAGTAGTGAGAAAAACTACAAAAATTGGTGCTACACCGACTTATGCTCCTTCTAGTATTCACACCCAGGCGACCACTCGGGGCAGGTTATAAAAGTAAATTCGAGCTTGTGCTCTCCCGTATCCCCATTTACCCGAGCAGTCGACTAGTGTGGACTTTACCGGAAGCAACAAGAGTAAACAAAGGTATGTGACTGCCAGTCCTGGGTAGTAACACGCTACATTTACTCCGTTACATTCACTTGAGTAATTTTTTGGATAAACTGTACTTGTAAGAGTAGTTTTTATATAACATCCTTTTTACTTTTACTTGAGTATATCTGTGAAAAAATAAAGCTACTACAAAGTTACATTGAGTGACATTCCACTTGCTACTTTTATTTATATTCATGTGTTATCCAATGCACGATCGTTATCCAATGCACGACCAAATGCTCTATCACATGACTGTTTTACCCATCAAATCGAGCTAGGCAGTCACATGACCACACACAAAACATGTGCGGACACACACAAAAATCGATAAGTCAATATCGCGATATTTCCTTTCACGATATTCTATATCTATTTTTAGCTACAAAAATCAAGATTTCTGAGATGGAGAATCATGCACCAGAAGCAGCCTCAGATAACTGACTGGGCACTTTAAGTTCTTATTTTCAATCTTATGTACTTTATCTTAACGTTTTTGGTATCCACTTGTTCAGTGTAATAAAATGCAAAGACAATAAAGTTAAAATTCAGTTCTGAGTTATGTTGTTTTGGCTGAATAATAAATGTAATGTTATTCATTAAGACCACATAGATCGTATACAGCAACTTGCATTTCAGCTCCGTTTTTTTAAATTTCAGTGAACTGTAGAATATCGCAATATATCGCAATATGTGTAGTATCGCAATACATTGTGATATAATCATATCATGACGCATTGTATCATGAGGTCCTTGCCAATACACATCCCTAACACCCAAACACTAACACATACACAGATACATACAAACTAAAAAAACTAAAAAAGTTATTATGTTATTACATATTATTGTACTGTTTATTGTGGCTGAATTAGCCATAATTTGTTACTTTGTATAGATTACATTTATCATTTTTTTTAGTTGTTTATGTAATATTGTTTGGTAATATCCAAACACAATATACATTGTTATTTTATATTTTTTCCTATTCGATTATGTGATTAACCAATAAATCTTTAAGTTACTCAGAAGTCACTCTGGTTTTTTGGATGACTACTTTTTACTTTTACTTGAGTAATATTATTCTAAATTAACAATACTCTTACTCTCTGGTGACTACCTGAATGAACACTGTTATATATTGTTCCTTGAGACCGACTGCAGTTACATATGCACTATGCTTCCTAACTTTTCCCACCCAATGTGTCTTGGAAACAAAACTCCCAGTGCTTTCGGGAGGTTCTTTACTCCCACAATCTCTGTAATAGACATCCGCTAGCAGGTGGCTAATTTATAAAAAAAAATCTGTATGCACCAGCACTCTTCCCTGTAGACACACCTCTTTGGGTAAGCAATTACATGAAGGTTTGGATATGCTGTAGGAGTAGCCAAGATACAAAAGGCAGGCACAAAGGCAAAGCAGCAGTTTTGCCACTATGCAATCCCACAATCCCATGGCCTTGTCATGGTGGGCTTATGGCTGCTGGTAGACAGCATGCATAGGGCTTAACCGCTAATAACTTGTTGCAGTGAATGTGCAGGACGTACTTATGAGAAAAGTGTTGTGTTGTCGATGGCAAAAACTGAAGCTAGTGGTTTTCCACATTGCTGGAATGGATAGGAACCAAAAGTGCTGGGTAGTACGAGGAAGCTGGTGGTTACCTTGGACTTTTTTCTAAGTCAGATACCAGACAGAAAACCTCAGCGGGACTTCGTCCTTCGGTCGAGTTTCAATGGAAAATGATATGGTTCTATCTGGTATTGAATTACAAACTGACGCGAGGAGACAAAGGCTGGCCGCACAACATGCCATTATGATTCACACAACTTCTCTTGTCTGGTGTTTTTGCATTTTGGCAGCTGAGGGGTTTGCTGAGAATTTTTTATTTTACTAAATATGATGCAATAACTAGTAATATACCATCTGATCAGAGTAATTAAAGATAGAAAGGAAAAAGTGATCATAAAAATTATGATATTTGTAGAACAGGAACATTGTACTAGAAAGGGGAAATGACCTATTCAGCACTTCCAAAATGTAAAGGTGTCAGTGTCAGTAGCAGGTGATTGACGTTGGCTGCGTGTGCACGTCTGTGTCTGAGGTTTGACAAAATGTATCTTGTGATTTATCTAGATATAAATCGCTTGCCCTTCAAAATGTGTGGGCGAGTTTTCATTTTCACGTCTTGCTGACAAAAGTCAAAAAGAAAAAAAATCTCTTCATGAGAAAGGGGAAATCTAGACATGTATGGTCTTTCCACTTGATTAAAAATAGAGGCATAATGCTCATGCTGTATAAGAGAGTATGCTGTATGCCAGTGAGTATGACCTCCCTTTTTAGCCCTCAGGAGAGCTCCAGTGATTTAAGTTAGCATGTGATTTAAGGTTTAGTATGAAAAGCCTTGGATGAGTAGGGAGTGGGAAAACCCTTCAAATAGGACATTTAGGGGCTTATCAGGAATTCATTTCAAATGGTAGCTCTTAGAATACCTTTTAACTATTTGTATAGTTATAAGATTGCTATACAAAGTAGACCTTTGATAAGTCTTTTATATGAAACCATAAAAAGAAAAAGATGGTTACAAAGGTCATGTAGTTTCAATAAATGACAACAATATCTTATCAGTACTCTGCACCTGCAGTTTCTTTTTCTCCACAAACTTCTATGCAGGCCATTTAAGGATACTACAACTTTCCTGTTTTATTCTTATATTTTTTACAGCTATGGTGTGTAATCCATTGACTCACAATTTGTCAGAAAAAAATCAAGAGCTAGCATGCAGAGTAAAGTTGTCAGAACAAATCACTCTGGTGCTGACCCCTGATTGCACTGTCATGGGAGGTTTGGGAACTGCTGGACAGTCTCAAAGTGACCTTTGGCTTTTGTGATATGAGAGGTCATCTCACAGTTGCCTGTGGCTTTGTATGAAAAATGCAACCCAGAAAAACAACGCAGACCCTTTCTTCCCGCCGCTGTGTTCCAGCTATCACCCTCGCGTTCTCTCATCACCCCCCTTTTAAGGGCTTTATGAAAACTCACAGAGCTAAGCAGACAGATCGGATGCCATCCATTTGAGGTCGGTATGTTTGGACGGCTGAGAAAGACAGCGCAGGTCAACAGGCACCGCAGGCAGGGGAGACGTATGGTGAGGCAGGCCAGGGGAATGTGATGCACAGTGGCAGGGAGATTAAAGCAGACCAGTATGGCCCCAAGCCCAGCCGAGCAGTAAGAACAACAATAGGGAGACAAAGACACAGGAGGTTGGAACTTGCCGAGTGGAGATGAGCTCAAACTGCTCAGACCTACTTTGGAATTAACCGCAGTGTCTCTATCAAGTTACAAGTTTATACATCCAGCCGATTCGCTTCTCAGTGTCAGACTGACCCAAATCCCTAAGGTGTGTTTTTTACCCACAGATCAAGCTTAGTCTTGGACTACAATGCGTAGAGTTAAAAAGTCAGACACTAATTCTTCTCCAACCTGCCTCATGAGGTCATGCAAGGTCTGCTCCAATGTAAGCATTGCTTTCCAGAAAAAACAAACAAAAAGTCTTCTTGGTTAGCTCGAGGGCAACAACCTACATTACCCTTTTCTGTTAATAATGACGACAGGACGTGGCACTGCGGGCTCCCTCGCTCTGTTTTCCCTCTCATTCATTAGGGTCTTTCTCCCCATCTGTATTGCAAACTTCCCTGCACGCGGATATGTCCTCCCGGGCTGAAGCTGTAGCCAAATCCCTTCCAGACCATGTCCATTCAGGCCAGTTTCTATGGGCCCGTCGTCTAGGGAGAGTCTTTTGTCTTCCGTCTCCACCCTGCATGGTGCAAGGACTCATCTTGGCCCCTGAGCGGCATTCACATGTATTTTGGATGACATTTTCCCAGTTCTTGAAAAAGGGTTTCATGTCACATAATTTATACGCTCAGGAACAGCTGGCACTGGATATGGGGTTCACACCAAGGCCTGGAGGATTTGTTGGTGAAGGATGAACAATAGACACTGTAAGTTATGCTGTTGTATATTAGATTCCACCAGGCAGCTTACAATAGGCTGAGACATGTCTTTATTAAATATCAAATCAGTTTTAAATGTATAGTTTATGGATTGAGATTAACAAGTGGGTGAATTTAACATATTCAACAAAATAGATTTTTTAATTTAACCTGCTCAATATGGGTTTCATATCATTCTAATTTGGTTTTTAGGCTGATCGATAGCTGGGTATTGACAGAAACTGCACCATTCAATATGCATTATACAACTCAAGAGTCAGAATACGACATAAATTTATCATGATACAGACTGAGCAGAATAACTTTTCCACCTTACTTAAGTATACATATAAAAATGAGTCAAAATTCTGACAATCAAAGACATTTTCAATGATGGACATGGATTAGCATGGCCATTCTGAGAGGCCTGAGGCTACACAGACCCATGCACAGCAGGGTTCAATATAATGTGACATGACACATTTCTGCTAACAGACAAGAAGGCATTTGTTGACCTTTGTTTCCTTTTTTTGGACTGTTGGTTTATTGGTTCAAGGTGTTACATTAGCATAAAATTTCTTAACTCACATTCCAATCAAGCATCTGTACTTTGTGAACAAGTCTACTTGAAAATTATCAGAACAGCCCCAGATCAACTCTTGTATGTGATATGAATCTCATATGTATACCTTAATGTCACTGTGATTTGAATATGTATACCTTGTTATTACTAAGCAGCTAAACACAGTATGTGACAACAGTACGGCTTGGCAAGTAAGTAAAAATTATAAAACATTTTGAGCCAGTGACTTCCTTAATATTGTACAAGTTGATTATTACTTTGATTAATATTTTCCCTGCTGCATTCATGTTCAGTCACATGCTGCAAACCTGAAACAATCATATGAAAAATAATGAATCAGTTGGGATAAGGGAAATCCAAAATTCCTTCACTACTGACCTCTGAATAATTCTAAACCACTACGGATGAGGCAGATTCCTACATAACTTTGTCAACAGCAACAATAAAAACCCAGTTAATGCAACTTTAACATCACCAAATCCATACTAGTTCCCTGGGCAGACTTAACAAAGACTTTATGGTAATGGTTGCAGGTAGGAGTGATGGATGACTGGATCTGAAAGTGGTGGTGTTGGCCTACTGGTAGGATACTCTGTTATGGACCAAGAGGTCATAGGTTCAAGTCTGGCTCCGTCCTACCTCCCGCACTACAACTGTTAAGCTTCTGAGCCAGACCTTGAAACCCAAACAGCTCCAAGGAGACACTCCTTGCAAAAAGATGTTAAATACCATGAATGTCCACGTAAATAAGATGTGTGACCATAGGAATTTGGGGTGCAAATCCCTGAAGAACCTAAGACCTCCTGGACTACTGAGCAAGGCCCTTAAACCATCTAGGAAATTCAAGTAGCTGGTTAAGAAATGGAAGCCACTCTGTATAAAAGCTAAATGTGAACTTGTTTGACTCGTTTCTGTATTGACTGTTACCAAACAAGCCCTTGTTCCTACGAGCCTGGCTCGAGAACAGAAGACCTGCTGACCGCGTGTATGTGTGTGTGCCGATGAATTCTTGTCGAACAAAAAAGAATCCTCAAAAGCACAAAAACAGCACTCTTATTCCTCACAAAAGGCGAATAAATGACGCCAGAGTGAGCAGACAGCGACGTGTCCGAGGTAAGAACCGAACTCCTCGAGCCTCCGCCTACTCGCTGAAGTAAGCGACTTTTTTTTCTTTACCGATGTCTCCTTCTCGCCGCATGCTCAACGTTACCTCACGAATAAAAGCGGCTTCGCGTTCCGTACAAGCGGAATGACGGGACGCGAGACGGCGCGACCGCCAACACCTCCGCCCCGGCTCTGTTTCGCTACCGGACCTGGAAAGACCGTCCACCTGTGTCCGCGTTGTTTCCCTCTTTTTCGCCTAAATGGGCCGACAAAGAGCCGCTGCGTTCATTTGGCGCAGCGCGCGCGTCCCGCTCTTCGCCGCGCGCGCGCCTCGAACAAATGAGCTTTGTTATTGTTGTTTGCCGCGATAATCCCATTTCGGGAATGTGAACGGGGGATTAAGCGGGTTCGGGGGTAAATACAGGGGGAAATAAATGCGCTACACTGCGGTTTGGACGCTCTCGTCTCGCCTCCTCCGTCTTTTGTTCGCGACCGCGCAGGTTTGAGGGTTTTTTTTTAAACTCCCACCTCCCCTCCCCTCCCCTCCCCTCCCCTCACTTCAGGAGGAGGATTCTCAGTTTGAGGTTCGAACTACCTGGCGCTTGTGTCTCGGGTCGGATCACTTCTTTTCCTCAATGCTGCTATGACGTCCTGGCTACGTAAAAGCTCTCAAACAATCCTGCATAGTGTGGCTCTCATCGCTGTCTTTGCCTTGGCATCCTCTCTTTCGGGTGAGTATGATGAGGGATTTGTGAATTTTACCAAGTGCACGATTTACTGGTGAAAGGATGAAAGGACTGCTTCATGCAGTCTAAATATCAAACCTTCGTGTGATGACACTAGCAAAACTGTTCGGCAGTTGAAAAAAATCTGTAAAAGATCCAGATTTCATGCAGTTTTTATAGGACAGTTATTGATTGGAGGCTATAAATGTCTATAGATTTTTCTAGCATTTCCCCTCATTCTCTTTAGCTCGCCATTCTTGCCATTACGCCCTCATTTATCTGATCTGGTGCTTTATTTTAGGACTCTAAACTAACAGGTGCAAAGTAAAGGATGCTTGAGATTCTGTCCAGTGTACTGCCTGTATAGAGAACTTGCTAATAAGGTAGAACGCCGGTCTGGTATTAGGATTTTTTGAAGCCGTGTCAGGCGGAGAAAGGTTCGGAAGGGACAAGCGAAGCATTTTCCTCATTCATGTGTAAATTTTACCCTCTGTGTTTTCCCCTTTTGCAGTGGATAACCGTTGTACGTCAGCACTTGTGTCGACATGCAAAGAATGCCTGAGCCTTGGATCGGAGTGTGGCTGGTGTTCTCAGAAGGTAATATGTGTCCTTTGTTGCTCTCCTCTAGGCACCTGTACTCATAACAATCATGTGTGATATTTGAGTGAATCAAGGAAGTAGAATATTTGGGCAGTTGTGGTCTTCACCCATGTATTGGCCAGTTACAATCACCTTATCACCTCTAATTTACATCCACGGTCTAATATCTACTTTTGACGAATTGCTGTACAAGTCTCTGGTATCTGGCATCCAGGGAGCAGAGTGCCCTTTTAAGCCTCCGTGCGCTCTTAAACAAACTGCTTAAAGCTGGAGTGGCCGTGGGAAGCCTTAAAGCAAGCAAGAAGTCTGCAAATTCAGGTGCTTTCCCCCAGCCCACACACACACAAACCGTGACCACCGTCTTATCTAGAACAGGGAGAATCTGGTGGCTTCGTGTTCTGACAGATATTTTGACCTCTTAAGAAGCTCCATGACGAAAGACATGCTTCAGCACTTATTTTTAGAGGCTTCTCTGCTCCCACACACACCTACCAGATCAATAACAGACATTATGACAATGGTGGAAAGCTCTGGCCTGTGATTTGTTGTTTGTGTTTCTGTTTTATAAAAATGAATAATAGATCTCAGTGCTACTGAGTTGAAATTGAGCAAAAACAATGTAATAACAGGTCAGCTGTGTACAGTGATTAGAAACTGACCAGTGGGGAATAGTGTAGAGGGTAAAATTAAAATCTACATGAGAATTCTGTGGTTGTTTATAAAATGAATGTTCAATTAAGTGTACATAAATAGTGTTTATTGGGCATAGTTCACATTCAGCTAGGTCAAGTGACCAAGGAAAAAGTTTGGAATCATTCTAGCATTTTTTATGTCATTTTTCCCAGCACTGTGTTTGATGACTGGTCCACCTGACATGGAGAAAATTGCTGCTAACCAGCACAGAGCTCCATTTTGGTTCCATTATGTGTCATACTCATGTCCTTCAATGGTCCTGCATTCATTGTTAACCCTTTTATGCATGATTTATGATCCATTGATTCAAAACACACGGATGGTTTTCCAGTCATTGACACAAATGCATGAAAGGGCTAAAAAGGGAGACTAGCATGCAGAAAGTGTGAAAACACATGAGTCTTGACCCGTGACCTTTGTCTTGTTCTGACAGACATTTATGGATGGTGCTCCTGTGAGTGAGCGGTGCGATTCTACAGCCCGGCTGCTGTTGAAGGGTTGTAGGGAGGAGTTCATTAAGAATCCCAGGGTTAAGGTGGAAGTGAATGCAACGCTGAGCAGCTCCCAGGTGGCTCCCAGAGACATTTCCATCCAGCTGCGGCCAGGTAGGCAAGAGATCCAGGCAAGGTCGGACACATTTTAGTTTTCTTTACCAGCAAAGAATTCATAATATAAAAGATTAAAGAGTTAAAGATAAAATTCTACACAGTCCTGGTCAAGATAACATCACATAATGAATAACGCATTGAACAAATGTACAATATACATATCTATACGAATCTATAAAATCACAAGTAAGCCGACCGTTGGGTTGCAGTTTTGCCCTCTAGTGCATAAACTGTGCAACAACAACACTCATAACTTGCATCCAGAAGGATCCGCATCCTGTCTCTCAATTTCTTTTTTTATTGGTTGTTTTTATCATTTGTCAGGATGACTACATGTAGATATGTCATATAGTTTCATGAGATTGATGTATAGTAATGATAGAATTTTCTCTTTCAGGCAGTGAGGCCAGCTTCGTTGTTCAAGTGAAGCAGTTGGACTTCTACCCAGTGGATTTGTACTACCTGGTGGACGTCTCTGCCTCCATGCAGGACAACCTGGACCGACTGAAGACCGTGGGAGTTACTCTCTCCCACCGCATGAAGGAACATTCCAGCGACTTCAGAGTAGGCTTTGGTTCGTTTGTGGACAAACCGGTCTCGCCCTACATCGATGTGCATCCTTCTAAGATCATTAACCCTTGCAGGTAAGCAGTTAAATCAGGTAAGCACTTGTAATACCTAGAGCTATAGGGCGTTACAGACAGGAGTTTGATGGTTCTGTGTCATAAGACTCATCATAGACTAATATTAGTGTGGGATAAACAGTTTAGATTTCATCAGTGTATGGCAGCTTCTCTATATATGGTCTGTACAGCCATGGTTGACCACAAATTTGACCATAATTACACTTCCTTTAAACAGACTCTCAACATTCAGTAATTTGTTGGCTTCAGCAACAAAGGACCATTGACAGTTAGCAAGATAAACTGTGGAAAATTGCTCTCGACAGAAAACACTGAGCCCAGATATCGTGGCACTAGGAAGCCATAAATAAAACATAGGACAAGAGTTCTGTGCATTTACGACACACAACAATACATTACAATATGGCCAATCAGCCGTGCAAGAGAAGAAAGTATGCTGAAATAGCTGCACTGATGCTGTGTGTAAAATTTTTAATCTTTATAAAATGTTTTAATAGATGCTTTTATAAAAATTCTTTAAAAGTAAGTATACACAGTCACCACCTTTTTCGTTTAATTTCACTTCTCCTCAACATGACTGTGGTAGTATTTTTGACTCAGACTTGCAGTGCATCACAGTGCCCAGTGAGGGCAGATTTTTACACACATCTTTAACAAAGCAAAACCGCAGACTGCAACATGAGTCGTTGTTTCTGTGCCCTGCCCTCAGTATGCTCTGTCCAAATTTGGTCAGATAAAAAGGATTTCTATGCTTTTTTCCGCAGTTGGCTAAAAATCTGTCTTACTGTGAATGTAAGCGAGACTGAAACATGTCCCACATTTCACCTGACAATAACCGTGTGCCTTCTGGGCGACTTGAATTAAACAACCTGACCTGAATTCAGTAACCCGGTTTTACTCCGTCCAATCTCTCTGCTTCCTCCTGTGGTCATTTGACCCAGTCAGATAGAGCTCAATTTCAAATTTGTCAACATGTCACGTCTCACGTGTAATACATTTCTTATTTTGACAGATATGAAAATGATCTTTATCCGCCCTTAGATCTACCAGAAAAATTGCATAATCAGGTAGATGCCAGTGTTCTGAAAGTTTTTAATAAACAAGTTAACATAAGAAGTGTACTTTGTAATATAACAAAGAGGAGATTTGAGGAGACTAAGCTCCAAGAACGTTAAGTCATTTCAATTATTCATTTTTTAACACCCTATTTTTTTTACTACAAGCAAAGGCTGGTTTTGTCAGAAGAGCAAAACACAGAGAGCAATGCGTCTGTCCGACATCGCTTAAAGGCCATCTTTTGTTCGCCTGTTTTGTGAGCGTTTTTGAAAAGCTGTTCAAAACTGACCAGTACATTGACTGACTAATGGATTTCTCATGCGCCTGAAAAAAATAAAAAAGATGGCCGCGTTTAAACACAAACCAGATGGAAAATATTTAAAATAAACATACAAATCGGCTACTTCTTGGGTTCCTGTTTGTTCTTTATTTCTTTTGTTTCCAAACTGTGGGCCACAAGTATATTGGCTGCAGTTTTTTCTTTTTTAGTAGCTCAGCTGGAAATTGCCACCACTGTTGCTGACTAACCCCATGTACTCAGTCAAGTAGGCTCGGGGAACACCAGCACATTCCTCGATGATCTCATTCATTGTAATGTGGGAATCTGCTCCAGAGAGACGCATGAAATCTCAACCCCCCTTTGCTCACCCCCACCCTCTTTTTCTTTGTCTTTTTCCCTCTATTTTGCTTCTCAATCCCTTCCTTTTCTTTATCCCTCTCCCTCCCTGACCCTCGGCCCTATAGCGACTACGAGGTTCATTGCCGGCCGGCCCACGGCTTCATCCACGTCCTGCCCATCACCAGCAACATGACGGAGTTTAAGCGTGTCATCCAGCAGCAGCGCATCTCGGGGAACATGGACACCCCGGAGGGAGGCTTTGACGCCATGCTGCAGGCGGCTGTGTGTCAGGTGCAGGACTTGTTCCTTTCTCTTTTTTACTCAAGGGTTGTGTTAGCATGGTGACATTCCAGAAGCTGTAATGGATTTCGCTGTCTCTCCCCAAGGGCTCTCCCCTAAAAGCCTTGATGTAACTGACTTCCTATTGTAACAGGACGTTGCATCAGCTTTTGGCTTTATGAATTTTGGTGGAGGAAACTTCTTTTTTACTAATCCTAACCCTAGAAGTGTTTGTGTTGGTGATCAGACTACACGGTACACATATATGGACTACATCATTGTCACTTTTATTTTTCCTTCAAATTCAGCGTTAGTTTATGAAAGACAACAACTGCCAGTAGTTCAATTCTGCAGCGTTTGTGGTCTTTCTTATTAATAATAAAATTGTTCGAAACGAATCTATTAATCCAAGTTAATTTTTTGGCTAATAATCGATTAAAATATTAAAAATCAGTACCAGCCTTAATAAATCTAAAAATACTATGAGAGAAATGTTATCACTGTAATAACTTTTAATGAAAGAGTTGGAGAAAATCCCCCTTTTTAACTTGCTGAAACACAGAGTATTAAATACAAAGAACTGGATGTTAATTAAAATATAATGGATATAAATATCTCATTTCTTATGAGCGTTATAGTTAATAAAGGGATTCAGATTAGATTGGTATAGGTCGCTACTCAAGATTTAATTTTTTCTCGATAATTATCCCGATTATAAGCTCCTCTGTCAGTCCCTCAACTTTCACGCTCGTGTACTTCCTGACATCACAATTAACACAGTAGCCT
Source organism: Distichodus sexfasciatus (assembly GCA_032718565.1). NCBI lineage: Eukaryota > Metazoa > Chordata > Actinopteri > Characiformes > Distichodontidae > Distichodus > Distichodus sexfasciatus. The sequence goes on along the minus strand of JAVGVS010000023.1, from coordinate 1,146,094 downwards.
TACTCCTTAGCCTTTAGAGATTCATTAAAGTGTTTCCCTATACATTTATTTATCCTGGGACTAGCCTTAATAAGCCAAGATAAATCCGATCCAAAGATTGGATAATCCTGCCCTTCACTGTAGGTTCTCCTCACATTTTGTTGGCTTCTTATCATGGATTAAGCCTAAACTATTCAATTGGATGCTCGCCATGGAAAAGCAGCCCAAGATCAAGCCCAGCCTGAGACCTGGCTTAACCATCATCCTGAGATAAAGCTTTTTAAAGTCTGCAGTTTTCTGATGTCTATATTTAGACCACAGTCATTGCCAAAGCCTGCGAACAATGCATGGGAATGGCTCTTTAGAATTACAACTCCCGGCCCCCTAAGGGACAGCATGAGTAAAATTTCAGTCTCAAAGCACGACGGGGGGGCCTGAGTCACGCTGCGTCACTGCGGCTGGCATCTCTCTTCAGTGACATCACTAGTTAAACTCGGCAAGGCTAAGTCAGCTTCATTCTTTAGTCTGATTCATGATGGAACGAGAAGCAGCTAAAGGGCAGATTAGACACCATCAGGATTTTTTTTTACAGCCCCCCCACTCCCCATAAATCGTGAAGTGCTGCTGGCGCCTCAACTAATGTCAGGTTAAATCTGCATTACGATGATTTTGATCAGGGGCATTTTGGGTGGTGATTCAAAGCAAACCTCCCTAAAAAGTGATAAAGTCACTATAATTAACAGCTTCGAGGAGCTTATCTTTTATAAAAGTTATAAAAAAGCAGGATTCTTTAGTAAGATCTTCCATTATGGTCAAGATTACAGGTTCTGAATGTCAGTTTCCATGACAAATTGCTCTTGTCATACTAGGAATGAGTATATAGAAGGGATAGCTCAGGTGGGATGGTTTGTAGACAAAGTCAGAGAGGTGACAATGGGTTGGTTTGGACATGGGGCAGTTGGTGTCATAGAAGAAGAGGCAGAAAATAGGAAGTAGTGGAATCAGATGATCCATTGTGGCAATTCTCTAACAGGAACAGAGGAAAGGAGAAGAATGTCTTTAATTAACAATGAATATAGGCAACACATTTACAGCATTTTTCAGACACTCTTATTTGTTGGGGCAGTTGGTGGTAATGGTTGGGTGTTCGCCCAGTGAACAGAAGGTCGCCGGTTCGAATCCCAGACCACTGAGGTACTCATGAGCAAGGTACCATCCCCAAGTGCTGCCCATGTGCACAATGATAAATAATCACTTACTTCCACTTAAGTAAGATGGAACTACACTGCACCAATAAAAATTAATTCTCTCTTAATTACAAAGACACTCTCACTGGAGAAGCTTAACCCCAAATGTCTTGCTGAGGGACCTACAGGTGGTGCTTTGGCAGTAGGATAGAGCTTGACTTGAACCTACAACCTCTTGGTCCATAGATGAATATCTAACCATTAATCCACAATGATTGCAAGGTTTTGTTATTGACAGATTAACATTACTCAACCAGTCATGAACTTACATCATCCGGGGGATCTTTGCTGTAGTCCTTTGGCACACATCATCTTAGGAACAGAAAGAGAAACCAGACTCGGTTTAATAAAACACTGATACCACTCGGATTGTCAATAAATGAGTCTGCGCTCCCGTCACTCTTCCTCTTTCACTTTCTACCACTTGTTTTGTCAGGTGACCTGCCTCGGCCACAAGACTCAGCTTGTCACTCCGTTACAGGAAACTGAAAACCAGCACTCACTGAATGAGTATTTGGAAGTGACTTCAATGTGGTTCTAAAATATTGCTTAAAATTTCAGACTAAATATTGCGTGATGTTTAATTACATCAGTACCACTTCCTCTTAAGTCAGACTTAGTTTTGGGTTTAAAGAGGCGTGAAACCCGACCAACGCTTTTATGAGACACCTACGTCTTTCCTGTGACTAAAACTAATAACAGTTCCTGTTCCTTTCTTCTTACTGAAAATGAGCATGAAAGATATGTTGATAAATGTGACGATAATATGCAAATCAAGATTTTTTCATAATCTTCTGTTTCCCTCTTTCCTCATACCTTGCACACTCCTCGTCCAGTTTAAAGCACCTTTCAAAGTTGTGGTGACGACTGAGCTTTGCTCAAATTGGGGGGTTTCCTGACATTTTAACTCGAGTCTTTAACCCTTTAACACTCTTCTGTCCTGGGTAAATTGCTTTGCAGAAGGACATTGGTTGGCGCCCTGAGGCCAAGCGGATCTTGCTGGTCATGACTGACCAGCCGTCTCACCTGGCATTGGACAGCAAACTGGCCGGCATTGTGGTGCCCCATGATGGGCGCTGCCACCTAGTGGATGGTGCCTACTCCCAGTCTGCAAACATGGTAAGCCCAGTAAAACTCACAAGTTGATGTATTGTGGACTGGATGTTGTGTAGTAAAAGAAATGTTTTTCTTTAAACCTCTTTTTTGCGCCATTTAAAGGGTTGTTTTTATTTCAGTTTTTTGTTTTCTGATCAGTCCAAACATGTCTGTTTACCAAACTAGTTTTTTTCTACCAAACTAATTTTTAGAAGACCGTTGCTGTAAAAATCTAGCATGTTGATAATGGTCAGTGTTGTCCATCTTGTATTTCGGTGACAAACGAACAAGGCAATGTGGTTAAATATGTTTTAGGGCTGAACAATCTCTGTAGTATTTGTTCCTCAAAAGAATGAACAGGGTAAAAGTATTTTTCTTTACTTTTCCTCAAAAGTAAGCTCCTGATATAGTTTAAAGGGTGCTTCTAGGGTGGGTTCTAGAGGAGAAATATGATTTTGTTTTAGCGAAAATAGTCATGAGGATCTGAATGTTGCAGGCATGTATTATTGCGTGATGACATCCATGTAAACCAGTTACAGATCCTCAGTGCTCGACCTGGCAGTTCTTTTCATTTCTTTTCTCTTGTCATCACTCTCCAGGAGCACCCCACCATTGGGCAACTGGCAGAAAAGCTTCTGGAGAACAACATTTACTCCATCTTCGCCGTGGACCAGATGCAGTATAAGTGGTATGAGGTAATTTCTCGCGAAGGCCAAAACTGTCACTGCTTCCATTGTAGAGGTCCTACAGACTCAGAACCACCTGCAGGTTTTATCACCAGCCACACTACCTCTGTGTCTGTGTGGATCCCAATGCTCCGGTGCAGTGATAGGAACACTGTGCTAGAAGAGCAGAGCCATCCTTTGACATGTGTATCTTTCTGAAATAGTTGACTGATATCTGAGTGAAATGACCAAGAACATTTACATCCGGGCCTCCTAATCATTCATTATTTCTAGTTCTTTGCACTATTGCACATCCTGATTCGAATTGTTATTTATTATTTTAAAGCCACTGCACATGTCCTCTACTTCCATCACTTTAATGTCATGACTTTTACTCATTCTGTGACTAACTTTATGCTTCCACTCTCTTTAAACATGTCTGGTTGTGCACTGTACAATTTGTACATTGTTAGACAAATATTTTTATATTGACTTATGTTAATGTGGGAAAACCTTCTAGGCAATAAACTTCATTCTGATTCTGATTGACGTATTCTCTCCTGCACCTTCAGCACCTTAGATAATGTCTGGATGGGGGCCGGAGTTTAAGTCAGGTAGTGCTGGCTGAAGTGGCACCATACTGGCTTCGTAAGGTGCTTCGGGTGTCTAGAAAAGTGATACAAATGCAGCACTCATTTGTTATCTCTTTGTTGTCTACAACCAGGACCTGATGGAGTTTCTTCCAGGTACATACTTGGGTAAACTGCTCCCCAAAGCCTCAAACCTCACCAACCTGGTGGTGGATGCCTACAAGGTAAGCTGCAAATCAAAAGTTTCATCACGATATGGTGTTATATTGATTCAGTGGACAACAAATACAATTTTGTTTTGATTCAGTTCAGTCAGTCAGTGATCGATAAAACAGTATCATATACTGATCTAACACATTCATATTCATTCATTTAAAATCACAAAAAGCAGATAAACTGTCATTTGGTATTTGATGTCATTTGGGATGATGTCTTTATGCTATAAGGTAGGGGTGTTGAAATTAATCGCATTAATCGATTCATCGCGATGCGGATGTGGACAATTCTGCATCGCTGCAGTGGCAGACCATAATCGATTATAATGGAGGTTTTCAACCGGCGGTCTGCAATCCAGTTTCACTACTGGGACAGAAGCAGTTGAAAACCCGTGAATTATATTATAATAATAACATTGCTTGGTGGTTTTCTGGCTACAGCATAAAAATTCAAGTTAAAAAGAACGTCCCGGTAGCAACTATGGCTGGCCAATCTGCGTGTAATGTGAAGTAATGTAGACAAATCGATGGCGTGCATCGCGATGCATCAAGATATCACATCGAATTGAACAGTTTACCTAATAATCGTAATCGACTCGTGAGACCAGTGAAGATTCACACCACTACTGTCAGGTAACGAGCAGCAGTGCTTTCTCTTTCTGTTTGACTCTCCGGACCATTCTGACGGAGTGATTTCCTATCATACTTCAAGAGTGGAAGTCAAAGCCTTTTACTTGTACCATGCCACCCCCACTGTCACCAATTTGGTGTTTTTGGAGTGCACCTGAAAGACAAGCTGTGTTTTCCCCGGCCTGACTCACGCCTGAGTCTTTGCTCAGGGAAAATAAAGCACTTGTGAGGGAGATGAGGTGGAAAAAGGGGGGATTTGTAAGCGGCTTTTGGCCAGGCAAGGGCGTAATCTCCTCGGAGCACAACAATCTATTGTCCCGCTCCCGGAATTAGCAAAAAAACCCCAGCAGATCGGAACAGAGGCCGGCATTATTAACAGGCTCGCGTTCGGAGATGCAGAACGGTTATTTTTAGAGCTACTTTGCTTTGCTTTCCCTCCCGACTAAAACCTGCCTTTACCAAGACTGATTATGGACCGGAACAATGGGGCTCTATGACAGTGCACGCCTTTACAACGCTCTCACTTTCTTTCTTTTTCCAGAAACTCCTATCTGACGTGGAAGTGGAGGTGGGCGTTGAAGATGCGGAGGCGCATAGATTCTGGGTCAACGTCACCGCGCTCTGTCCCAACGGATCCTTGGCGGCCGCAAACAACAAGTGCTCTGAGGTCCAGCCCGGACAAACAGTACGAGAAACTCTCCCACTCAAAGTAGATCTAGAGTTTGCCTCCGCCCCCGCCCGCACTTTCAGAATCAATTACACGTATGTAGGATTGGTAATTAACTGATGAAGGATGTGAATGGGTTTATAAGAGAGAGAGAGTGAAAACGGATGTCTTGGTCTCAACATGTTCATTGTTCTTGCAAAACTGGACACAAGGCTCCTTCTTGCACTGGAGACTGCTATCTTAAAAGAGGCTTTGATAGAGTACGTGTGGCCTTGAGACTATGTGTGTGTGTCTTTCTGAGTGTGAGAGTGTATCTGCATGTGGGCATGTTTACTGACTTCTTAAGGCCCAGAATGTCTCCCTTCAGTAAAACAGACCTTGTGGAGCCCTGAGTTTAATTAGCGTGGTTTGATTCATTTATTTTGTATGGTTTTTATTTCCGAGTAAAATATTTTTGCATTAGCATAAAGGATTTATGATGTAGGGCTGGGAGATATTTTTTAAGCTATATCACGATACACGATATACATTGTATCTCGATATATGCTCTTCTTGCTGGGAGAGAACCACATTTTCCACAATGCCCCACACATGGTGCAGAGCTGAGTCACAATACTGCGATGGATGTGCAGCCGAAATAAACACTAACTATATCAAGGAAATAGCTGTATTGTGAATAGAACGCGGGCTGGTGGGGCAGTGGTTAGCGCTGCCGCCTCACAGCAAGAAGGTCCTGTGTTCGATCCCCGGGTCGGTCGTAGGGCGCCGGTACAGAACAGAAAGCACAGTATGAAAGCATGTGCTGTAGGTTAATTGGCGAATCTAAACTGGCTTCGTAAGGTGTGAATGGGTGTGTGATTGTGTGAGCGTGTGTGTCCTGTGGTGTGTAGCCGCCTGCCCTGGGTTGGTCCCTGTCTTGTGCCCGTAGTTCCCGGGATAGGCTCTGGTCCCCCTGCAACCCCAGCTGAGATTAAGAGGTTTGGATAATGAAAGAGTAAAACGCTGGTTGTTGTTATTTATCAGCTAAAATATGAGTTTTGCCTGTTGTAAAGTGGAAGATTTGACTGAACTGGAGCGTTTTTGCAAGTGTTGGTCGTTCGAGAGTCACAAGCGTCCACACACGGTGCATTTACATCGCCAAGAATGTCATTTATGCACGTTTTACGCATTCTCTTTTTGTGCACGGTATAACAGAACCTGTCTCGTTTTTCTTCAGAACCGAGCCGTTCACTTCCATCTCCAGTTAATGTCTCTAAAATCACGTGGATATTCACTTCTTTCTCTGCACGCCCCCTTCCTTCCGCTTCCAGAACAAAACGCGTGTGCGCTAGGAGAGTTTTCTGGATGGGCAGGGGAGTAGGAGCGGTCTGCTTTGAGAGCGTGTGTGAGTTCAAAGTCTCAGTAGTCTTTAAATCTAAGGAGGTGATTACTGCTGTGCTGAGCAAATTGGGGCAATCCAGTGTGCAGCGAGTAGGCTGATAGACAAATTTTGACTGCCTATAATGACCAGTCTGGTCTCTGTTTAGTCTAAAACCAAGTCCCACGTTCAGTGTTACGAGAGGCTGTTTTAGTGAAAAAATGCTGCTCTTATCTCACAAACTACCCTTCATTCTGCTGCAACTCTCCAGTGATGGTCAGCTGAGCTGGAATCCTTTAAATCAGATTTTGACATTTTCACGAAAAATACTGTTTCCTTCTCGCTGACCCGGGACTGGCCTCGCTGTCCTACAGTTTAGTTCCGCATTTCCCATATCTAACTAAACTCAGCTCGCTGGCTTGATCATTAGCAGGCGAGCTCAGTCAGCCACAACAGATCACAGAAAACACCGGAGTAAAGCGTGCAGGAGCTATATGGGCTGCCCTCGGTTAAACAGAGCTGTTACTGATTAACAAGTGCTATAACAATACGTAATAGAGGTCAGTGTGATGTATCAAATGTAATACGCTGTGATATGGGTGTTGGTGGCCTAGCGGTAGGTCGCTCACCTTTGAACCAAGAGGTTGTGGGTTCGAATCTAACCTCTGGCGTTACCAACACTGGGTCCCTGAGCAAGACCCTTAACCCTAAGTTGCTGTCCCTGAAAATAGGAAATGTGAGTCGCTCTAGCTAAGAGCGTCTGCTAAATGCTGTAAATGTAAATGCTGATATATTGAAAAGGGAAAAATCTTTTGAAATATAAAAAATAATTATAATCATCTAATAATGTGTAACTCATTAATAGTTAAAGAAATGCATAAATGAAATGTTAAAAATAAGTGTTTCTTTAAATGAAGCAAGTGATAAAAAATAAATATATCTTTTTTCTCAAATAACAAATATTTTTTATTTATGTCAATTTTAAAATAAAATGGTTTTGTTTTAGCATTTAGACTGACTAAGACTAAAGAATAGAGATGTAGCCGATCCGATATGTGGATCGGTATCGGTCCAATAATGGCTCAAACGGCTGGATCGGATATTGGTGGCATTGGGCCGTTCTGTGGAGCCGATCTGTAAATGTGTGCACGCTCAATTCGTTATGCATGGGACGTGGCACTGCGGTAAAGTAGAGCTGAAACGATTTTTCCAATAACTTGAATAATTCTATTACAAAAATGGTCGAGGCAATTTTTCTAGAATTGAAGTTTCGTTTAATTCATTTCAGTCACTACAGCAGCTCCGCTGATATTTCACACGAACTCTTAATAGTGACACACAGTGTTTTCAGTGGCGCGATCAAGACAAGACCTGATCCCTCTGCATGTGAAAGTATTTGTGAGATGTTCCGTGCACTGAAACAGAAGTAAATGCATAAAAACATTTTTCGACATTTTTTGCAATGTAAACACACGCGCTGTATTAATGAGTGTGCGCATGAGCGCCGTTACTCGCAAAAATGCTCCAGTTCGGTCAAAATGTCCCCTTTATTACAGACACAAACTATATTTTAGCTGATAAATAACCACAATAACCAGCAATTTTTTTTTTATTGTTATAGTGTAATCAGTAAGAAAGAGGAAATATTTATATGTCTAAACGAACAATTTTTGAGGACAAATAATTTAGCATATACGTGTGTGTAATTATTACATTCTTTTAGTAGGAAAACAGTATTTAAATCAGGCATTTCCTTAAGCATAACAATAATCTCAGTCATGTATTCAGACATTTTTAAAGCTTTATTTTATGTTTAAAAAAAGACTCTGTCGTTGACCGATCAGACGTCCCATGTTTTTAATTTAATTTAATCGGATTTGTATTGGTATCGGCAGATATACAGATTTACAATATCAGTATCGGTATCGGACATAAAAAGTGGTATAAGCCCATCTCTACTAAAGAATAAACAAATTAATATAAAAAATGTTTATATTGGCATTTATACTAAAGGAAATATGTTTTAAATATGAAAACAACAATAGAATACCAGTTGTTTTGTTTAATTATTTAGCTCAATTATTAAAGAGCATTAAAATATTATTTATAAAAATAAATATCTGTGTAAAAATGGATTGTTTTAGATTTAGACTGATCACCGTAATAAAAATTATTGTAATGAATGTAATGTAATGTAAAAACTTGTTACTTATTACCTTATTGGGTTTTCTTCAATTCTACAGTTCGGTTCTACAGTCGTACTCTTAAGAACAAATTTAAGAAGGAAACTTCAAGCTATGTAGTAAAAACTCAGGGACAACATTTTAAGGAAAATAGTGTTTTTATGAGAAACGATGTCTTTACATGTGTTGTTTTAACCTTTAGATGATCAAAAACTTTTGGTTATTTTATATTTTTAACCTGAAACTCATATATTTCCTGCTCCACCTCTGCTGTTAATGAACTCTACACTTCTCTTGTGTCTCCATCTTTAAGGTGTTCTTTAACATCACCGTTGGCATGGTGGCGTGCCCGCCTGACGGTGCAGATGAGGAGGTGGTGCTGGTGGTCCGGCCGGTGGGCTTTAACGAGTCGGTGCACGTTCGCATTGCTCAGGCCTGCGACTGCGGCTGCGAGGGGGCGGCGCGTTGCCGGGAAGACCCAGAGCCCCCTGTGTGTGTCCACGGAGACGCAGCGGAGCAGGGGGAGTGGATCGCGGCGTCGGGTTGCTACGGCGACGGAGGTGGGCTGGCGTGCAGCGGGAGGGGAGTGTGTGCCTGTGGGACGTGTGTGTGCGACCGCAGCAGCCTCGGCACCATCTACGGAAAGTTCTGCGAGAAGGATGACTTTTCCTGCCCCTACTACGGTGGGGTGGTGTGTGGAGGTGGGTGTGTGTGTGTGTGTGTGGAGGTGTGTTTTTGTGGGTATGTGGTTGTGGGTATATGTGTGCGTGCTCGTTGGTCTGGCTGTATGTTTGATTGTGTGGAGTTGGATGTGTGTGAACTCTTGAATGAACTCTTTTGTGTGTGTGTGTGTGTAGGTCATGGGGAGTGTGTTTCAGGCCAGTGTGTGTGTCAGCCGGGTTGGACAGATGAGAGCTGCGGCTGTCCTGTCTCCACGGAGGCCTGCATGTCGGGAGATGGCCGTGTGTGTAGCGGCCGGGGGAAGTGTGTGTGCGGCAGGTGTGTGTGTGACGACGCGTGGATCTCCGGGAAAGTGTGTGAGAGATGCCCCACCTGCCCCTCCGGATCCTGCCAGTCCCACTGGTATACACACACACACACACACACTTCATCTCTATTTCATTAGTCTACACTAGTGCACTTTGTACTGTTTGTTCATCATGCATTCATTTATTTGCTCTCCTTTGTTCTTTTTTCTCCTCTCCTTCCCTTACTGTCACTCCATCCTTTCATTTTCTCTTGCTCTTTCTTTCTTTATTACTTTCTCTTCTCTTTGTTTTGTTTTCATCCTCTCTTGCTCTCCCTTTCTTTCTTTTTCTCTCTCTGTATTTTCTTGGCTTTCGTTCTCTCTCTCTCTTTTTCTGTTGTCCTCTCTCATTACTCTTTTTAATTTGTACTCTCTCTCTCTCTCCGCTCATCCCTCCCCTCACTCTTTCCCTCTCTTTTTCTGTGGTCCTCTCTCATTACTCTTTTTAATTTGTACTCTCTCTCTCGACCTCGCGCCGTTCTTTCTTTCTCTCTTTCACTTTTCCTTTCTGATGACTTTTGCTCTTTCTCTCCCTTTCTTTCTTTGGCACTCTCTCTTGACCTTTCTCTTTCTTTCACTTTTCTTTTCTGTCACTCTTTTTCTCTCTCTCGCGCTCTCTCTCTCCCCCTCTCCATCTCTCTATGCCTGTACACCAGGTTGTGTGTGGACTGCCACGTGTCTAAAGGTCTCAGTCAGGATGACGGTCAGCAGTGTAACAGAAGCTGCAGTCCGCTGGTGTCCTACGTGGATGACATCACTGGTAAGGAAGTGTGTATGGTGACATCATTATGATGTTAAAAATATGCCATTATCCAGACCTAACAATCTACATGAAAGCTTTATTAGTAACTACTTCCTGTTCTAGTTTTGGTACCACTTCCTTTGTTAATTTTGGCACTATTTCCTGTTTGGTACAACTTCCACTATTAAGTAATACCAAAAGTAGGATTATAGCCACAAGCAGCAAAGAGCGGGGTCCAAGCAAAAAGCGCCAAAAACAGCACAGAATTTTAGCATTTTAGCTATTGTTCAAATAGCATCTTTGTATATTTCCCTTACGGTTCTCGAGTTATACAGTATGCATGTCCAGGGTACCAAACAGGTTTTGGTGGATCATTTATGATCCACTTAGAACATTTCTCATCGAGCAGTGCTAGCATTACTATCTCTTTTCCACTGCCAGGTGACAACTCTGCGACTGCGTAGAGGTAGCTCGCTCTGCGTCTTTTCACAGTTTGATGGCTGACGTCATCAAAAATTACGTTTTTAGAGCCTGTTGGTTATTTGTTGAGTTGAGTCAAATTTACACCTTTTAGTTCTTTGTGTGGTTTCTAATTTCAGTTCAGTTTCTTGCAAAGGCCAGATCGCTTCATTTCTTCAGCAGCCTACACAACTCTAGATTTGCCTCGCATACTCAGCCCACCTCTCATAACATCACAGGTTTTCGGTTCTAAACCACCAAGGTTAGGTTTTGGTGACAGTCTGGAGCCAATTTTGCGACAATGACCCTATTTTTTCAGTGGAGAAACAAGGGGAACTGGAAAAACACCAGCAAGGATCCAGTGGAAAAGAGATGTACACTTGTGATCATATGTGATGTGATGATTTTTCTGTTGCTCACAGATCTAATCAGAGGGGAGTACTGCCTGTACCCGGGGAGAGACCACTGCTTCTTCAGGTTCCACATGGACACTTCATCTCCTGGCTCCCAGCTACACATTAGCAGGCACGCCGGTGAGACTTGGGGCAACACAAACACACGCACACACATTCTCTTGCACCCACCCGTTCCAATACCTGAGCTAACATAGGTAGTAATGCATGAAAAGCTAATGGGGAATGGTGTGTGAGTGGTATCTGGAACAAGCATAAATTACCATTATAAACAGGTCTGTAAATAGGTTGTGATTGGCAGTGTATAGCATGTTGGCCGGCTCTAACACACTCGCCCACATATTCTCACACACACACGCACACACACGTTTACTTCACTATAGTTTTGGGTACATTTCATAGACATAATAAAAACCGGAGTTAACCAACCCTCAACTTCCCCCCAAACCAAATCCAAACCTCAGTGGTGAAAAGGAAATGTTTCTTTTCTTCCCTGCATTTTAATACACAGCATAACTTGGCCAAAGCATGACATTTTCATCCCGAAAGGCAGATCTGTCAGCAGTCTTCAGGTGTCGGACCTAAACATGGAGTCACACACACACACACACAAGGACCACATGATAGACCTATAATCACCTGTCAAGATCTAATGTTACATGCTATAAATATCTCTCTGAATTCTAATGAATCATAAATGCTCATTTTTATCAGCTAATGCTAATTTACATTGTCATGCTAGTCTCAAGTGGCGTAACTCCAACACACACAATGTTCTCAAACTGTTCACTTGTCATAATTTGTTCATGGATTTTGTAACTTAATACATTTATAACAAGATACTAAATGGATTATAATATTGGAATTATGCTGTAAAAAAAACCTTATGAATGCACAACCATGATTATAATATTATAACCCAGTTATTATAAGGTAATAACTGCATTACAATGTGTTCATAGTAATAATTACAAAGTAACAACTGGATTATGATTTCCTAATTATGGTTTTTGACTCCTGTGCATGCATAATGGATATTGTAATTAGAGAATCATCGAGTTGTTATATTGAATATGAATTGTTATGTTACAGTGTAATGCATTGAGAACAGTTGTTACAATATAATATCTAGATTATAGTACCGTAATTATACTGCAATAACTATTATGAATGCATAATGGCTTGTCGAGTTGCTGTGTACTAATACTGTTAGGAGCACACTAAAGTACAATATAATGCATTCATGTTGATCATTGCAATATAGTAGGTGTATATAGTACTGTATCTGAGTGTATGCATAAATGTTATTATAAGATTAAGATTATACCAGTTATATTGTTATTAGGGATGCACAACAGTGTTGGACAATAATTTTCAGCATCGGACCGAAGCTTAGATTTGCCTGATATTTTGAGCTGATATTTTATGACGCATTTATTGTACTTCGGAAAGCTTGCGCTTGTGCCAGGCAGGCCCAAAGTCCCAGGTGAGATTTTGTACGGCCCGCACCTTCTGTCTTAAATTGTCTGGCTTTATTTTGTGGCAAAATTCAGAGCACGCAGTGGAACGTTCGCGGGCAAAGTCGATTGTCTTTATGCGTTCAACTCTTCCTGGACGGGTTTCTTTTTTTACTAACTAAATTGTGTGTTGCCCCACTTAGTGAATGTGAGTTTGCACGAGCTGCGTACTGCTACACTTAATAGTATGGTAGGTAAGGCGCTCTTATCGTACTTTTCTATGCGGTAGTATGCATCAGTGAGCAAAAATCTTGTCTTTACACGCTCAAATGCTTGTGCTCGCGCCTTTCTCATTTATCGGCATCGTTATCGGCAGATATCATCGGATATCAGCATCGGCCAATAATTTCTATATTGTGCATCCCTAAATGTTATGGAACGTGTAGTGTAAGGATTGCATTTAGTTACAGTATAATGGTTTATAACAGGTGTTAGAATATAATATCTGGATTATAATACTGCAATTACAATACTTAGCCTCTTTTTCATTACTGTATTTTTTTGTCAGATTTTACTCCTGCCTGGTCTCAAGTCCTCTCCTCCCCCTTTTCACCCACAAATCCGTTCTCTTGAAAATGTCACCGCAGCCACACCCCGTGCCCCCAAATGCGCTTTTGGAACACTGCGGCCCTTTGTGTCCATGCAAGCCCCGTTCCCCTCCACCACTCCGACCTTCCTCATCTATCTTTCCCCTCCCCAAATCCCACTCCAAATCTCCATGGCAGCATGTGAAATGTCAATTTGCCACTTCAGTCTTTCTGTCCTCTGAGTGTTGACCCGGCACCAAGCCTGAACTGTTTCGCAGTCGGTAGCGGAGCAGGCGATGAGGCCCGTAAATCTGGCAGTTCCAGATTGTTCCACACTCAGCCCGAGTCGCGTGTCCCGGCCCCTAACAGTCGACTACAGAGTTAACTCCCCACCCCCCCAGACCTCCCGCCCCTGGTGTGCTCCGCACGCCAGCTGTCACTGAAATCTTCCCCAGAGATAATAAAAACATTGTTGGGATTAATGTGCTGTTTTGCTAATGGGATTTTTACACATTTGTCCTACGTCGATTATACTTTTTTCCTTGTTAACGCGCTGTGGCGGAAGTGTTTCCTGTCCTGTCTTCCTCCTCACTGTGACACATATCCCCAGTGTGTGGTATGCACACCCCCGCTTTTGAGACTCGTTTGTTTTTGAAAACTTTATAAACAAGATAATGGAGGAAAAGGGGGCGGTCGAGTCTAAAGTAGAACTGGACAGGGCGACTAATTTTCCCTCTGTTTTATTCCCTCATGTTACTGTGAACATCTTAGAGTTAGCAATGTTCAATTTTTTATCTTTCCAGAGTGTGTGTCGAGCCGGCGGCACTTCAAGACCTTCCTCAGCGTCTTCCTTCTCACTGTCACGTTGGGTTTGGGAATCCTGGCTGTGGTCCGCCTGTTGCTGCGGGGAAAGGGCTGGCCGTGGAGGAGGAGAAGCAGGGAAGTGTACGATGACAACAGTAAGGTAATGAGTAAGTGAGTGAGTGAGAGAGAAAGAGTGGGAGAAATAGAGAGAGACAGTGAGTTAGAGAACAAGAAAGAACAAACAACGGAAAATAAGCAAGAGAGACAGAAAGAAAGCAAAAAAGAAACTGAACAAAAAGACATTTCTGAACAAGAAAGACAGTCTTTTTATACATTATAAAATTCCTTTTCCATCACAGAGCTCCTCCTATGCACCCACCACCAACGAGAAAACCATCACCTACAGGCGAGACCCCCTGCCCGAGCCCATGGAGATGCACGTCAATGGCCCCAAGATGCCCCTCGCCGACATCTGGCCCTGACGCGTGGGAGAGGAGGAGTGAGAAGAAAAGCAATAAGCGTCTTCATAAGCACACTTCCATTTCCGCCAGGCATTCCTATTCCCCAGTGGACTTCCAGACGGTGTTCTGAGCCTCATTGCTGCTCCCCCTCCCTTCGTGGAAGTGTTGAGTTTGAGGAGATTGATGGAGAATTATTTACAGAGGTTAATGGGATGGGAAATTGGGCCATTAAAGTTGGTGAGTAGTGGTGGTCTTGTGGTAGGATACTCTTCTATGGACCATAGTTTATAGTCATAGTTTCAATTAGGGCTGGGCAATTACTTGAAAATGAATTAAACCCACATGCAGAACCTCTATTCGACATAATCTTGCCTATGACAATTATTGTTCTTCCCCAACTATAATATTGTCCTAAACACAAATGGGGACAGCTCATTTACATTTCACATATGTGGCATTCATCACAGTGACTAAAACTGTCTGATTAGGGGGACAGTCGCATTAGAGCAATTTGGAGTTGACGGTCTTGCTCAGGGGCCCAATGGTGGTGGGTCTATATTACAATAGAACTGGATTTGAACCTATGACTTCTTAGTCTGTAGATGAGTATCTTACCATACTGTAAAAAAATGATTTGACCAATCAGTCATGTTAACTTATTTCATTTAGTTCAGCTAAAAACAATAACTTATGCAATTTCATCTCAACTTTAATGAGTTTTCAGCGACAGAACATAGGTGTTTAAGTCATTTTGTAGAAATAAAAGTCTGAGGGTGTCAGGTGAACTGTTTAAGAGTGAATGTGTTAATATACCACAATAGTAAAAAAAAATCATATAGTTTACATAAAAATTTCAATTGCTTTCTTAAAGTCTCAGGCAAAATCAGACTGGATATACCAATTATTTCAGCTCGTTATTTTAAGTCAAGTTTTACCCTGTCAGAAACCCCCTTTAGGTGTTTCACCTAATTTATGTGTAAAATGTTGTGTATCACTGGAAAGACATTTGAATTTTAAGTTAGTGATTAAGCGGAAGTAAATGTAAGTTAATTCAGCATGACTTTTGGTCAAATCATTGTTTATAGCTTAGAACCACCACCACCACCATTCTTTCCTTAACCTCTTTTTTACGTGTTTTTTATTTATGTCTGGACGTGTTAGCGTTTGTTTGGTTGTATTTAAGTTATTTAGCCTAGGTCTGGCTGAACGGAACACTACATTCATATTTCTTGAGTTCACACCACTCACTTATAGCCATAAGCGACCTCAACGTTCATCGAGTCCCGTCTCGCCTGGGATTTGAGCGCCACCTAGTGGCCAGTACGAGCAAGAGCCAGAGACGTTCTTTTGGATTATACATGGTTTTTATGTAGTAATTCTCATTCCATACTGTAAAAATGATTTGAACAGTAAGTCTCGTTAACATGCATTTCATTTACTTTACCTTAAAACAATAATTTAAGAAATTTCTCTTCAACTTTTATGAGTTTTTAGTGTTACAACTAAGGCTATATAACTAAGAGTTAATGTGTTAGTAATATGCAGCACAGATGCTTAATGTATTGAAATTTGCAAAATTGAAATAGCAGTGTGTCGTGGATCCTTTCAGTAATATACTGCATCTTACAGATAAATCAGTTATAGCATTCATGTAGAAAGTTCTAAATGATACACAAAGTGGATTTTTTTTTTACAGTGAGCAGTGCAAATCTAAAAGTAGACTTAAAATAAATACTGAAAATTAGTGTATTCAGTTAGATTTTACTTGAAACTTTTTTTACAGTTTGGGGTGTATTAGTTCACTCTTAATCATGGTCGTAGTTTCAATTTACAGGTTTGAATTCATCTGATATCATTACATTTTCCGTAAACTGACTCAAGCTGTAACACTGAAAACTCGTAAAAGTTAGTTGAACTTGCAAAATTATTGTTTTAAGTTGTTGTAATTGAAAGAAGCATGTTAACATGACTGACGAAGTCGTTTTTAGAGTGTACACGATGTTTTCAATCTCATTTTTATGGTGTTGAGACCGTCGTATTGAGGTACTTTGGTACTGGTACTGTAAGTACTATTTTAAGGTACTTACACACTGCACTTTGTCCGTCTCATGTCGTGTTTCTCTTGTGAGATGTACAGTCAGAACTGGAATTTTTTGTTTTACCTTTATGATTTAGGTCGAAACCCGTGTGTCCTGGTTGTGTAACCCGGGTTACTGTACTTCATGAGGTGTGTGGGAGAATTGCCTCGGGCCTTTGTGAATGTAAACTGAGCGTTGCGTGTCAGTGTCCAAACTACTGAAGTTCTGCAGTGGCTCCTGAAAAGCAGGACAAAAAAGAAAAAAAAACACAAACAATGCAGTTTTGACCTTTGGATTTGTTTCTTGTCTCAATGGCGTCTCTTAAACCTGCTACTGGGGTATGGGCGATACGAAAGTTTCACGCATTTTGCCTAATAGATTGTTTATTAACATAAGTATAAATTATATAATTATATGTAATTATATTTTTAGAATGAATACAGTATGTGATGAATGCACTATTAAAAATAAGGGTTTGGGATTACAGTTCCATGAAGAACTTCGGTGGTTTTATGGGAGTGGGAGATGGGCATTTCAGACTTTGGTTGGTCCTCAAAATCCTTCCTTTTTTGCATTATGGTTCTTTAAATATTTTTTGAAATGACCTATAATAACTAAAATCATCTACGTTATCACTCCAAATAACCCTTATTTTTTAACATAATTCAGATAACTTAAGAGTTTCATATATTTATCAGTAATTGTTTTTAATATCTCGCCCAACCCCATCGCGAGAGTTCAGACTTTTCTTTGGCTTAGTTGGACTAGTTCTACCACTGTTTACATCAAATACTTTCAAACACTAAAATTAATTTATTGACATCACGTATTTTGTTTGTCGCATAGAATTTTTTGTTTTGTGTTTTTGGCTTCTAATGACTAAGCTTTGCAGTCTTTAGTGTATCGTTTACTCTTAAAAATAAAGGTTATTATAGTTTTGTTAAAACTATAAAAGTTGGTCTAAAACTTTACCGAAAATTCATATAATATCAACCATTTATGGAATTTTAATGTTTGGCACCTTTTATTTTTATGAGTGTAATCTGCTGCATGTGTCAATATTTATAGAATCAGACAATTTAGGTACTAATTCGGCTCGACGTTGCTTTGCTGCGATGTGTGATTACTGCTTTTTATAGAGCAGCATGCAGGCATTGATATTCCCAGTTGAAGCCAGATCACTGAGAAATTGGGCATTATTGTCAATAGCAGAACTTATGTTTTTCTACTGCTGTGTGATGTGATTTCACCATGTGGTTCTTTCATTAAAAAATTATCATGGTTTTGTGTTTGATTTTGTATTGTGCAAGAAGCAGATATCTGTGTTGATGCCAGAGGAGGAAATATTTTTAGGTAATAAATAATTTTCTAGTAACTAAATATAGATATGAAAGTGTATTGAGTGGCGTTTTTTCGGTATTTTGTGTGCAACTTTTTGCCCTAAAAGATAATAAACCCTGATATTTGTCTTTTTTGCCGCTAAAAAGCATTTATTTGGAAAAACTAATATTAAAGAAATATGCTTTCTATGTACATTGCTATATATGTATAGAGGTTTTGATTTAAAGTGGTTCATAAAAAACTTTACATTATCAAAAAAAAAAAGGTTTATCCTTACCATCATTCCAAAGGACGCGTTTAGAACTTCTACACGTGTGTCTGACTTTATTGCCATATTTGTAAGTTTAATGATATCAACGTAATATTGTAAGTTGAACTTCTTTAAACACTGAATGTTAAAGCGTATAATTTCTAACTAACATGCAACAACGCACCATACAGTCTATGGCTAATATGCACATATAAGAATATTTAACATTTAGCTCTGAATAGTAGGACCTTCACTAAAATGTTACCTTGGAGTATAATTTTTTTGTCGACCAATTAGCCTTAATCTATCTGCTACAGTGTAGTTTCTTTTAAACGCTACTAAGGGCACTCAAATACTTGCTGAAGATAATGTGAGAATTTCTGAAAAAAATTGGACTTCAGGTCTCACCGGTATGCGTTAAGTCAGTTTCGTGTGTGGTGCCGGTTGTCGTTCATTTTAAGATGCAATTCTTTTTTCTTTTTTTTTTTTCAAGAGTTAGTGAAGATCTGTGGAAAGATTAGTCTAATGGGCCATCGTAAACGCTCACGAAATGGACCAGATTGTTTAATTTAAAGGATTCGCTGTAATGTTTTCATATGAGCATTGTTTTCTTGACCATGCAAATAAAGTTCGTGTTTTGAAAAGGAATACGGAAAAGGGAAAAAGAATGTTTTGATATGAATATTTAAAATCATAAATATGTAACTGTCTCTTCTGACCTGTCGTTTTAGATTCACAGATGCGCGGATACACAGATTCACAGATACTGTAACTCTTATTATTATGTTAAATTTTCAGTTAAGTTCATAGAGACATTGAGGACAAATAAATCTTCATCAGGTAGTTTGAAATCAAGATCATTTCGATGTTCTCTTCTAAAGGGGTGGCTTTAATATGATATCATAGACGAACTTTTGCTTCATTTAAGAATTTTTCAAGCATGTTTCTTTAAAAAGGCATTTGGCTTTTACTTAACGACCGCTATCACAATAACTTGAGGATAATTAAAAAGTTCTATACTAATTAAAGATTATTCATGCAAGTATATTAATAGGGTCATAGCCAAATATGTTTTTATAAAAAGAGACAAATGCAAACGAACCTTTAGGAAAGTTTTAGCATTGTTTTCACTATTGAAATGTTTAAATTTGTTAACTGTCCACTGTTAACTGTTTTGTGTGCAACAAAAAACTTGCTTATAAAGCTTTAAATCTGCTTACTATAATTCTAAAGTTAATTTTAGACACTATCAACGCTAAGCTTAATGATAATCTCTGTAAATTATTATTATTATGTAATATGAATTTGAACACAGCAATAAGTATTTCTTTACAAACCTTTCAAAACAATAGAATACATGATGCATAAAATGAAAATGTAGTCTATTTGTAGTCAAACCCAATCTGACTTTAGTACGAAGAATTAAACCTTAAAACCAATCGTCAGTAAATGCAAACACATGCGCAATTAAATTAAAGGGGAAAGAATTAAATTAAAACAGAAAAGATTAACAACCTGATCGTGATTTACTCTATCCTAAAATCATAAATATAAATTCAGCGCACTTTGACAAGATTAAATAAACCTATAAATAAATCTGAGACACGCCTATGTACAATTTTAGGTTTTGTTTCTGAGGAGAAAAGTTCGATGCGCTCAAGACGGTTTTGATCCACAAAATAAGTGAACACAACGGTACAGAACCAGGACCACATTAGGCACGAGTAAGTTCTTTTAAAATTGGATGAGAACATTTACAAAATCTTCCCAAACTTGTAGCCCCTCTAGCTAGCATACACTCTCAAAAATAACAGTTCATCTAATTAAAGAACCTCTGATTTATGTGGAAAGATCATTAGGGATTTCAGACATTAAATATATATTTTCACCCATCACTTGAAAAATCCATTATGACAATAAAATTGTTTTTAATCACTTCAAATAACAATTTTATTCCTTTATTTAAAGAGGTATGATAGTCCGGGCCAGCATCACTGGTTAATTTAGACCAACAATTTAGGGCAAAGGCTTCAGTAAAAACAAACCTGCGTCGTTTCGTGGCTTTTGTTTTCTCCAAGTTGAATTTGCTGTTTGTGTTCACTTGTGAAGAGTAAAGTGCCTCGACAGAGTAAAACCAAATAAGACATTTCATGGCAAACGCAAATATACATAGTAAACTTTCAGTAAGTTTCCTACTCTTACAAATAAAGCGCTGATGCTTTTTATGTTTGAATGTGTTCCAGTACAAAAAAACAACTAATTTGTGTTGAAGGTTCTTGGGTGTAGAAAAGTTCCTTCAGACAGTGGCACACAGCACAAATGATTCATTTTATGGAACCATCCATTAAGAGGGTTTGTTAAATGTTGTTTTCCCCATGACGTCCCTCCAAACCAATTTTGGCACCTTTATTTTTAAGAGTAAATCTTTGATCTATTTATCAGTCAGTGGAAGTGATCACTGCTCCGTTTCCGTGATCCACGTTTTCCGAACAACACCTGAGACTTCTGGGTAACTGATTTATGAAATATGGAAAGTTTTTATTATTAATATTATTATGGAAGTCTGGTAAACGTAAAAACCTCACGTCATAAAACCCGGTAATACAGCAAACAGACGGTCTCACATTTCCGTTTTCTGGGGAACATCCCAAACTTTTCCTTGAGATGCGCACGCGTTTCATCCCACGCCTTTATAATTACCGGTGTGGCGTTTTTCGTGAATTTGTACACTTTTAATGAAAGTATTTCAGTTGATGGCGCCGTGGTTGCTGATATACGCGACTGCGTCTGTATGCAGCATGTCGGGCGACTGGCATGATGGGCTTCCCGGGGCGCTTTGCTCGCTGTCGGTGTCGCTGCCCTTCTTGCACGCGCTCCCATTTGCTGCCACGTCCCCGCCGGCGCTGTGCGTCTTCACGTGCTTGCTGAGGTGGTCGCCGCGCATGAAGCGCTTGTTGCACACCGGGCAGGCGAACCTCTTCTCTCCAGTGTGCGTGCGCAAATGGCGCTGGAGCTCGTCTGAGCGTGTGAACTCTTGCTGCAAAGAGCGCACACGAACGGCCTTCTCACTGGTATGCCAGCGCAGTGCTTTGAGGTGAGACGTTTTGCCGTAAACCTTGCCGCAGCCCGGGATGTGGCAGCTGTGCAGACCTTTTCTCCGCAGGCTGGCACCGGCTGTCCTAACCTTCCGCCTCCTGGCAGTTCGACAGTCACATGTGGCTCTACCGGAATACCGGCGCGCCGACGACGATCGCGGGGATCCCGACAGAGGCACGCCGGTGGAAGCGGCTCCCAAAACGGCCCCGCCGTTGGCACCGGCGATCGAGCCGGCACCGGAGTCCGAATACGCAGCTGGTAAAACCGGCCTGAACCCGTCCATCAGGTGCTGCCCTCCGGTAAGCAGGTGAGGCGTCGGGCTGGCACTAAACGCTGAGTGACCCAGCCCGGGATATTCGGAGTTGTACTCCCCTAACGGGGAGTGTAAGGCCCCGTTGGCCCCCTGCACGTCGATCCAGCTCGTGCCTACGTCCCACCAGGCGGAGGCACTGCCCGCGCTCACGTCGGCGTGCGCCGGTTTAAACCAGGAGTCGTATGGGTGCGCGACGCTCATCCTCGGATAGATCCCCTGCAGACCATCCACTTTGGAGATGAATACCGGCTGCGAACTCGCCTCCTGAGACGCGCTTGAAACTGACGTCTGAACACGGGGGTAGTCGTTCCTAAAGTGGCTGGTGGCGGCCGCTGCGCTGGAGGTGAAGGTGAATGCGCTCGAGCCGTTGGAGCTAAACGAGTCCGCGAGCGCGCTCCCGCTGCGCGCCGCGCCGGACAGGCTCGAACTCAAGCTGCAGCTGCTCGGCGGCGCGCCGCGTTTCCACGGGTGGAAGCCTTTTCCGAACGAGGCGCCGTCCGAAAGCGCCGACGAGTGGCTCGGGCTCCCGATTTTGTTGCACGTCGCTGCGAGCATGGCTAAAGGAGTGGACCCAAACTTCGGCTCTTCCTGGAGTTATTACAGATAAAAAAAAAAAACAAAGAGTCAAGCCATAAAACATGCACTACGATTTTAACAATGTAGATATGACTAAATTATTTCGCATTGATTATTAACCAAACATATTCTTCTATTTTTATTGGGATTTCGGACCAAGTTGAAACATTGTTGCTTGGATGGCACAACAAATCAAAACAAAGAGTCAAACTATAAAACATTATGATTTTAACAATATAGAAACTATATTTGACTTAAGTGTTTCTGCATGTATTATTAAGCGAAATTACCTCTATTTTTACTCTTGTTGGACTTCGGAGCAAGTTGAAACGTTACTGTTTTGATGGCGCTACATATGGCAACGCGTCGCAATGCGTCCGAATAAATGCTTCACGTCCTTTATTAAAACTAAAGTTGCATTAATTTTATTTTAAAACCTACAAAAAACACTTGCTTCTTTTTCTCTTTACTACAACTTCTTTGTTAGTTCAAACCTCACGAGTGCTAACGAGTCGACGAGGAAAGCTGAAGCAGAGACGCAGAAGTTCCTACTCACCCCTAGAAGTGAAGTTGCCATTCCAGAAGTGTCCACTTTTTTGAGAATAGCTTTACATTTATAAGTTTCTCGACTGGTTTTTTGAGGCGCTGATGTTTGCCGCCCACCTCAGCCAACGCTCGAGTCCACTCAGGCTTTGAAGTTGCTCAGACTCGGACTTCAGCCAATAAGATTCGGTAAAGGGGCGAGGAACGGCGACAGGGCTTCACGTCATCACCGCTGGCGGAGACGTTTACAAGTGGGCGGGGCGACGGGACGCTTAATCCGGGGCTTCAGGGTTTTTTGACGGGGAAACCCGCGTATGAAGCCGTAATATAGTTGTTATAACGAACGGGCAATGTATAGCTACGTCAAAATACCCATATGCTGTAATTTGTAGGATGTCCTTTTTACAACTGCTACTTTTTTCCTGCTTTTTTGCGAGTGGTGAAACGGGTATAAATGTTGGCGGTGCTGAGTAAAGTGGGAGTGGGTCGGTGTGTTTTGTGGGCGTAGCAGACCAGCCCAAGGGGCGGAAGTGGGTGTGCAAGTGGCGGGACAAGCTCTTCACAAATAAAAAAGGAATTAACTTCATCTTCGTTGCCCCTTTGCTCTCAGTTCATTCACCACAAGTGGAATGTTTCCTTAGCTTTGTGTGTTTTGTTCTTACAGATTTACATTTTTATTGTTGTTATAGTTATGTTTATTATTATTATATTATTATTATTATTATTATTATTATTATTATTGTTGTTGTTGTTGTTGTTATCAGGAAAATTTTAAACAATGTAGAAACCTGTAAAACACAGCACAGGACCCAGTGGACCACAACGAAAAGTGACCACTGCTAACGTTTTATTTTAAAAGCCAAATTAAATATTAAATGATACACACGTTTTATATCATAATGTATGTGTTTACATAACTGTACATTATTGTACACAACTGTGAAAATTTAAAACAAACGTTAATCATTTGTTTGCCAAGTGCTACAGATTTCTTTTATTGATACTTTGCAATTGACGTGATGTTCACTTTATGTCCTTCCTAGAATATTTAAAACGAACCAAAAATGTTGACTTGCGTATTTGTTCAGTCCATTATCCCTGGCAACATAGATATTTTTAGTATTTTTTTTTGTACTAAATAAATTTAAACCGGTAATATGAATGTAAATACCATAAATCTATAGAAATGTAGTGTTAAAGGAAAAGTAATGTTTTAATAATACCGATTTTGGGAGCACTATTTTGACCTTTTTCTTTTTAAACTTTCTAACTGTTTAAGTTTTATGCTGCAGCAGAAACGCATTTCTCTTCAGTCACTGAGTCAGTCATTACCCGAAGTTATTGTAGACACCGAAACTAGTCGTGATTTTTGCCCGCAGCAAAAGCCTCCGGTAATTCCCTCGTGTAGCAGACTTCAAAGCCTCGCGCACAGGTCGTTTTCTGCTCCTGACCTGACTGCGGACCTTTAAAAAAGCGCGCACGGAACAGATGTCCCTCTTTTCAGGCCTCGCTTTCCCACACGTATGGTGTATATTGCGCTTGTGAAATCCCGTTTGAAACCTGTTCCTTTGGCGGCCATAATAAGCGCGTTATTACGGACCATCGAGCGCGGACAAAACGCGCCGCGCATCGCGTGCGTGCGAACGGTTCTGTGGAGAATAAAACAAATGGCGGCCTGGTTCTAATGTCATTGGAGGGAAAAGGGAATAAAATGAGACTGAGCTGTAATTGTTGGGGTTTGTTTGTGCAGGAAAAAATACTTAAGTAATGCATTTTTGCTGTTTTTATTTTTAAAGCACTCGTAGAACGCACCGATCCAGTAAACAGCCGCACTTACGCGCCGTACAATTATCTGTCGATCATAAAGAAATTAGCGGACGCAACGTGGCGTGAAATAGCAGGCTTATACCTAAGGATAAAATAGAAAACAAACGTCTTGTACTGAGGTGACCAGTGACCTAATAGAGTGAATTAATTGCAGGAAGAGTTTATGCAAAGTCCAGATAAATAAAACAGCATTTCTGCGCATTTCAATAAATAAATGCACACATCGATGTACCTTTTTCACTACAGTGCATCTGACTTCGACTGATAAACAGCCTTTACATGATGTGGAGGGATTTTGGGGACAAGTTGCTGCTCAGATTTTATGGCGCCAACCAAAAAACGTTTGCGTGGAGAATTCCGCGACGCCACTCCCAATTAATCATTCATGCATCTGTAGTTATATTTATGGTCGTATTTCACATTTTCCTTTTTGAAATTATTATTTACATTTCCATCATGAACTTACAACACAACAACACAGTGGATTTATGATGACAATATGATATCTCCCGGAAGAAGGGCATTTTTGTTCTGTTATTCTTGATTTTAAAAGCCATCCGATCTACGAATAAATTTTTATCATAAACAGACAAAATATCATAATTTGCTCAGTAGGCCCACATTTGTTATGGATAGGTAACAACTGAAATGGTTTTTATATAGTTAAAATGGAGCTAAATGTTGTCTAATTATCGGAACAGAATTTTGTACCTAGTCACCTACTTTTTCCAACGTATGTAATTTAAGACACCAACGATCTTGCATGTTGACTGTGATGCGATGTTACGAGTCAGCGAACTGGTTATGATCACCTGAATTATCTTTATTTTAAAAAGATGAATGAATTTGAAAAGCCTGTCCAATGTTTTTTTTTTTTGGTCATTGTTTTTTGGAACTCCTTTGTGTGAAATTATTTATGTATTGTGTTTTATGTATTTTAATTGATGTACTCTAACTTGTTTGCCTAATAGTAATGTAATAAGACTGCATTTTATATCTTGCATTATAAAATTGTCTCCACGAGTTCAACTGTTGAGCTCAGATATTCTGTTTTCTTAAATTGTTCTGCTGTGATTCAAACTTTATAGGACTGATTTTATTTGCAAGATGTCTGTCTGTTCGGGTTTTTGGCTCTCGGTGTGTGTGTGTGTGTGTGTGTGTGTGTGAGAGAGAGTGTCTTCAGGCAGAAACAGGTTGGGCAGCTGTGTCAGCGTGTGTAAGCAAGTGTGTGTGTGTTGGAGATGGAGCGACAGCTTCCTGTAATTATCCTCTTGAGAGGCCTTGTTTCTCGTCCTGGGGACATAATGGCGGAAGTTATTCTCTGTCTATCATCGATGCAGAGGGAGAGAGAGATGGGAATGTTAGGAACTGTGGAATGGGGTGAGAGTTTTTTTTTTTTTAAGTCTAAGGAAATAGGAACTAACTGATGCCACTGATGCCAACACTTAACCATTTCACAAAAGCTACAGTAAAATATGTCAAAGTAAAAAAAAAAAAAGAAGAAGAAAGAAACCCATTAGATAAAACATGTACAATACAGGTATTATCTTAATCGTTGCTCCTACAATTTCTGCTGTGTGTGTGTATATAATTGTTAAGCTTCATGCTTATGAACTCATCTGTCACGTATCACTTTCTTGCTTTTCATTTTGTGAAATGTGTCAGTTTCAATTTGTAATGGACAAAGACATGACATGACCACCAGAATGGAAACACCTGACCCATGGAAGAATAAAAGGACTGAATTAACAAGGTTGTGGAAGAACCTCCTCTTAATTCTATCGTGTTCCATCACCACACCGAATAAGGTGATGGTATCATTTCATTAAGGAGAGCGAGAGAGATACTGTAACCCCCATGCTCTGTGTGTCGGCCCAGAGTGTATAAACAGACATCCACCAGAGAGCAACAATGCCTTAATTAGAGTTCAGACCATCCGATTTCCCAGAGGGGTTAGGCTCCCTCTCTCTCTGTTTGATCTGCAATATAGCAATATATTAAACGCACTGTATTGTTTTTAATCAGACCACGTCAGATGTTGGCAGTTGACGGTGGTGATAATTTATGTTGGATTGACAAAAAGTGGACGTGGCTAATCCACACCGAATGGTGTAGATGAGCTCCCAGAGGGTCACAGGGGTCAACCCTCATCAGGACGTCCTACCGAGGGTGTGGGTAGTCTGGGGTAATGTAATTACCACAGCAGCAAAGGGTTGATCTCATTTGGCTCTCATGCATACACTATAACACAGACATACACACACACACACACAAATGACAAGGACCCCTACATATCACTATCCCTCATCAGATTTTCCAACAGGCGGCTCAGACAGGAGATTTATGGCATGGACACGTGTGTGCATGCGTGCGTGATCACATGCGTGACTTGTGTTGCTGTCTGCGTTCTTTCGACGTGACACACAACATGCTCGTTTTATTACGACACCGCCCAGTCTTTGCAGAATTAGGTACAGGCGCTTATAAAATTTCACGCTAACACCTCACTTTGCTCTTGCAACAGACTTTGTGTGTGTGTGTGAGAGAGAGAAAGACTGCTCTCATTCAGACCGAATCAAATAGGCGACTGCAGTGAATTATAGGTCAGCTCAAACAATCATAGGGCCAATCATAAGAAGATCATCTCAATCAGGGTTCATCTCAAACCCCCGCGCAACAACAGGCCTAAATTGAGTTTGGATAGCAGACGGGGAAAGTGGTGTCTGTGTGTGTGTGTGGGTAGAATTTAGGTATTTGTGAGAACCCAACTGTTCCCTAAAATCATCCTTTTGTGAGGACATTTTTGTACAAGGCATTGGTCCTCATACCGAAAAATTCTTTTTCTAGTAAATCTTATTTAATTAAAAAAGAGGGAAAAGATTTTATTTAAATTATTGGAGTTTAGATTACGGTTAGGATTAGGTGCATTTCTAGTACAGTCGCTTTGGTAGTCAGTTGAAGAACAGAAGATAGAGCACATGGCTGTGAGTGTTTTTGTACGTATAAAGATCAGCAGCAGCATTTGGGATTTTGAACCTTTTTGTATTTAATATATTATTGGTGTTGTGAAAAGAATGATTTAAATCCTGAGTATTAAGGGTAGCCTTATCGGGCGAGTATTTGGGAAATGGTGGGATGTGTGTGAACGTTTGAGTCTGTGTGTTTGTCTCTCATTCTGGTGTAATCACAGCTTTCCCTCAGCCCTTATTGAAAGTCGCCCCATGGAAGCCGTTAGCGGCGGCCGTCCAAGGTTAAATGAAATTGCAGTTTGTCAGAGTTTCTCTTCTGTAAGGAGAGAGAGAGAATGAGAGAGAGAGAGAGAGGAAGAGAGAGAGAGAGAGAGAGCAAGAGAGAGAGAGAGAGGTGCTTCCTTTCACCAGACCAGTGATGAATGCGGAGCGCGATCAACACAAGAGCTTCATTAAGCCATACATCACAGGGGTAATTTAACATGTCATCACATCTGCTGTCTCTCATCCCCCCATCTCCACACTCCAAGTGTGTGTGTGTGTGTGCGTTTGGTGCATTTATGTGTGTGAAAGAAAGAGAGTAGGAGAGTGAAAAGGGAGGGATTCTGTCCGTGGTCCTGCTTGTCAGTGGGCAGAAATATTTATCCGTTGTTGTATTAACATGACTTTTCACTGGTGTTGACACAGGACTCTCTGTGAAAGCAGGACAAATGCACAAACAGACTCACACACACTCACTCACACAACCTTACTATCTTTGTGAAGTGCTTCCATGGACTCCCATAATGACTAGATATCAGTAATCTCACCTCAGTGAACAAAAACAAATATAGTTTTACTATTAGTTTTTCAAATACATTCTAGAGCTTTTCTCTAAAATCACTACATCCCTATAAGGACTGAACTTAGTCATCAGCATCACTGGCAGTAATAGGAGCAGTAGGTAGTGTTAAGGAGTTGGACCCATGATCAGAAGGTCGCTGGTTCAAGTCTCAGACCACTGAGTTACTCATGAGCAATGCATCATCCCTAAGCACGGCTCCTTGGGCATGCCAAAAAAACTGCCCAGTGCTCCTTCACCGAAGGGTCAAATGTATAGATCACTTTTTGTTGTGTGTTCCGTGCTGGGGTGTGCTCACAAAGGACAAATGATGACTCACTAAAATTCACTAAATTCACAATGGTGAATATTTGACAAATCTCAGGCTTTTTATCTACCTATCTTTTATTTGGCTCAAAATACCTATAATGTGTACACATACACACACAAACGCACACACCTACATGCGTGACTAGTATTATGTTGGTGGTGCCAGAATATTTTGTCTTCTCTCTCTTTCTCTTTCTCTCTCTCGCCGGGTTGTCTGTGTGTGTGTGTGATGGCAACTCTGTCAAAGCAGTGCTTCTGCATTTCTGGTAAAAATCTAATTGAAAGTACTTTCAGTCAGCACCTTTTTTCTGTGTTATGCAAGTTTTTGTGAATGTTTTGCACTGGATGAATGACTTTAGCCTTTACTAACAACAAATGGAAGATTAAAAAGCACTTATTTATACTTTGGTATTATTTCATATTTAGTACTAAGTCATATGAAAGTGAGTTATTGTCATTGTGAACACACCACAGCACAGCACACAGTGTACCACAATGAAATTTGACCCATGCACTTGACCCATCGGTGAATGAGTAGTGGGGAGCTAACATCGGCAGTGTCCAGGGAGCAGTGCTTGGAGACAGTACCTTGCTCATGAGTACCTTTACCGGTCCAGGATTCAAAATGGCGACCTTCCGGTCATGGAGCGAACACCCAAACCGTTACGCTACCAACTGGCCCACGGTTCTCCACCAATTTTGACTGTTCTCCAGTTTCTCTTTATTTGTTAAATTAACTTGTCTCTTTAGCATGACATTGTCTAATAAAGACTTTTTTTTATTGTGGCAGTGCTTTTAATATAGTTTTCTCCATTTTTACCCCAAATCATTATAATCGTAACATGTTCTGTGTGATTGTCATATCTCACTCAATTCACCTTTACATCCATCTACAGTAGAGAGTTTATTTTACCTCCCAGTTCGCACACTAACAGCTCAGTCTAATTGTGTGTGTGTGTGTGTGGGTGTGTGTGTGTGTGTGTGTGTTAAAATGGTCATCAGCATCACTGGCAGTAATTAAACACACCATCAGTGTTTTATGGAATCATTTTGCCACAGTTAATTGACACTAATTGTTTAATATCAGCCCCCTCACACACAGCAGGCAAATCATCTAAATACGTGCATGTGTGCATGCGGTTCTGCATGTGTGTGTGTGTGTGTGTGTAAAAAACACCAGCATATTTCCCCAGCGTGTATCATGTACATCCCACTGCCACTCATTTCCCCTTCTAACCATCTGGGTGCTGACAGTGACACAGTGACAGAGAGATGTAACACACACACGCACTCAGAAACAAACAAACACACACTTAAGCTGTTGCATCATTACTGAAACGCTGCCCTAACCAGTATGAACAAGCCAAACACTGTTACTGAGTCATTCTTACAGTCTTGCAAAACATCACATGAATGAAATTGTAACGATTTGACTGAGCTGTGTATGTGTGTGTGTGTGTGAGTGTGTGTGTGCATGTTAAATCATGACTTTCATTGCTGTGTGTCACAGGAAGCAGATTAATGGGTTCATGACAGATGAGTCTGCACAAACATGGCATCAGAAAGCGGCATTATTACATTTAACTGCAATTGCAATTACACACACGGCTTTTCTCATCACGAACCGACTGAGCAATATTAATGATAGAAGGCACAGCTGCTGCAAGCGTGGCGTGTGTGTATATTTTATTGTGTGTTAGATCTAGCCATCAGTGACTTTACATCACTACAATTCTTACTGTATGGACAGTTGATTAGGAACCCCTATATTTTACCTATATTTATTTGACTGCTAATCCTTTCACGCAGGACTTTTGAGCCACCCAGTCTTAACCTATTTATGCGTGCTGTGTATAATAGGGTTAATAACCCTAACCCTAACTTTCTAAAATGTGGGTTAAGGTGGGTTTTTAAGTTGGGTTTAGAGTGCATGACTTATAACCCAATTTGACCCCAAATTCTCAAGAGAGTTTTGGGCAAGTTGTAGTTGTAATTTCAAACTCATTATAGGTTAATTGGTGACTCCAAATCTAGATGTGTATGAGAGTGAGATTGTGTGTGTGTGTGTGTGTGTGTGCGCGTGTGCACTGTGGTGCATTGGAACCTACCCAGGGTTGGTCCCCGCCTTGCGCCCCATAGTTCCCGGGATAGTCCCCAAGCACTGCTAGACAGGCGTTGCAAAAAACTTGTACTGTTCCTTCATGGCACAATGGCTTTGCTAGGTTTTTATACACTAAAGAATCTTTGATAAAATCTGTGAAAACGCCTATAAGCCCTTCTAAGAATGTTTGGATAAAAGAAACATCACAAAAAGATGGAGTGGAGAGCTAAATGAATCATCAAAAAAGTTTGGTCAAAAATTATGAATGGTTAAATGTTTGGTTAAAAATGACATGAATGTTTGGTTTGGGGCAGTTGTCAGTGTAACAGTTAGGGAATTTGCTCTGTGTTGGTTTAAATCCCGGACCGGTAAAGGTATCACTGAGATATTTATGAGCGAAGCACCGTCCCCAAGCTCTGCTTGGATCAAATGCTGAGGTCACAATTGTGTTGTGGTGCACTGTGTGATGTGCTGTGGTGTTGTGTGTTCATAATAATGAATAATCATTCACTTTAAAAAGGATTAACCAAACTGTACATTCCTCCAGTCTCTAACCTAACACAAAAAGTGTTACTAGAAGGTGAAAGCACCTAGGAAGGCTGTGTAGTTCTAAAACAGACGAAATGCACAGGGCTTCTGGTTTGTGTTCTCTGACAGAGTTTAACAGAACTATTTGTCACTGGGGGAGTCTTGCCTTCTGCTCTCCATGTCTCCATATGAATAATGGATGCTTCTGAGATCTATTTAAAAGTCAATATGAAACCGAGGGAGAGAGAATGGCATTATGAATAACACAAACTTACAGGTGGGTGGATTAGGGAAGACAGATTACTTGCTGTACATACAGAGAGGAAAGACATGTTTTTAATCATTTCATGGTTTTTGGAATGTCACAATTTGTTGTAGTTAACAATAGTGTCTTCCTCAGATACAGAAATTAATACCAGATTGAACTAATTTGGTAAAAATGTATATATATTCTTAGTGCATTAGTTATATACTGTAGTTATTTTACATTTTACATAATTTAGATTCCACAGCTTGTAGACTATTACAGAAAATTATTCTCAGAAAAAGAAGCTAGACTTTCACTTTGAAGACGAAGGAGATTAGAAGGCTGCTTTAGATTAGAAGACCTGGCTTGATTTAGAACAGAAATGCTTAAAGAAATAAAATTATATAATCGACCATGCAATAAAACATTTTCACTTAACAAGACAAGATAAAAGATGTCTAAAAAATACAAAAGCAATATTCAAGTAAGAAATTAGTTCTCTAAATTGAAGATTTTTGGCTCTACATGTTAATGAACAAGTACAAGTTTAGTGTACAGTATATAGCACTATTCTACATACTCAAAGCTCTTTACAAATCAATGTGTAGCTCCAACTGGATGATGCTGCAGCAGCTATTCTGCACCAGTACACTCGCCATACATCCATAAATTGGAAATTTAATGTGGAAGGGCCATGGTGGTAGGAGCAGTATCCCACTGCCCCTACTGGATTCACAACAAAAGTGACAGTTGTCACATGAACATCTGACTTTCTTGTCCATGTTGTTTTCGTACAGTTTTTCCTTTGCCTGAATTTTTTTTTTAACCTTTGGAAAAGTCAGACACACAAATTGGCCCAAGCATAGTTCCTCTCTGCAGAATCTCATCTTAATTTGCATTAGAATAAACATTTATACCATTCCTGTATTGTCTCGATAAAGCATGTTTTTAAGCTGCTTGATAGAGGAAGAATTGCATTACTCTACATGCTATTAATTAGATGTGAGTGAAAGGATGAGTTTTATTGATTCAGACACAAGATACTGTCTCCCTTATGTAGAGAGTCTGGATCAATTCCTTCTGACCACCGGCCCACAAGACTGTGCTGTATTTACTCCTGACTGGATAGATGGATTGATTAAAAACTGTAATAATTCACTGCTGCTTTGTCACTTTTGTCACGGCTATAATCATCCATCATCGCACCCTACAAGACTGCCGATATTTTAACCTCAACTGCGGCTGGTGCGTGAGTAATTGTACAACACTCAGTTTGGAGAAACAGCTACTGGCACAAATTAGTAACAGACTTGAGAAACTCTGGTAGAAAGTGAAATATCTTGAATTATATATTTAAACAAGTTATGTAACTTATTTTTAATAGTTATTTATTTCATAGTAAATATATTAAAACAATTGCTTAACTGTACCTTTTAATTGTATATTGCTTGTACTATGAATAGCTTCTGTTTAAAAGTTGCTTCAAAAACACTGCACAAGTCTCTCATTAATAACAATTAAAGCATCTCCAAGTGTGTAACCCTAAATAAATTTACTAATCTCTTTTTTCGCAGTTCATCTCTAACTTCCAGAAAAGCTTTTCCATAATCCTTTTGACCCTGTTGCTCGAAATTAACCCCAGCTCAAGACGCTCAGTAGGGATTGGGCCACTTAGGCCCTTAGTCGGGCACTTGTAGTGCTTGAAATGAATAGGAAAGTGAGCCACCCTTAAACCCGTCGGCCCAGCTGGATCGGGGTTTTAGCACAGTCAATCACTCGTGTCAAACCTTGAAAAGGTCTGAAGCTCTCCAGTGTGTGTGTTTTCATGTGTACAGTGTCAGCGATTAACACCGGCCTCCCTTAAGAGTTCCTCTGGGACGCGCAGTCGGGTTAGGGCAGTACTCTGGACAGGCAAGTGGCTCCACAGGGAGCTGTTGGATGTTGTGGGCTCTTTCTGGTTCTGTCTCTCTCTCTCTCTCTCTCTCCTGTATGTGCTCTTGCTCCCATTCTTCAAGCTCCCTGGTGACCTCACTGGCAATAAAATGGTATTATCTGTCTGGAGCTTCCAGCAGATGGGCACCGGCCAATTAGTTTGGGGGAGTGAAAAAAGCTTGTAGAGGTTAGAGGGTGACTGATTAAAGACCAGATACAGTAGAGAGCATGTAGAGACGGACTGAACTGCTTCCCTTCAGACAGATGCGCTCTTTTCTAAAGCCTCCGCTTTTGTCTGTCTCGTGCTGCCACTTTTGACAAACCTAAATACATTCAGATTTTTCCCTCTGTCGTAACTTCACAGTCTTCTTTGAAGCTCATTCCAAAAAATCCTAGCCAAACCTGGATTTTAAAACTTCTATGGTTAGCTTGTCGTGGTTTGATGCTGGTCAAGTTGGTCTAAGTTTCAAGCACAAGCATGTTGACAGGATTAGAAATGCATCTTAAGTTGCATTAAGTTGCATTGCATTAAGTTGCATTAAGTTGCATTGCCTAAGTTTGCTAGGCCACTATTGCCGGAAGATCAGCATAACTTGAGCTTTCTTAAGCTGCATTTTACCTATATTCAAAAGTTCTATAAAGGTCAGTGTAACTCGTGCTTATCTTAAGTTGTATTTCTAAACCTCATATTGCTGGACCAACCTTTGCTTTTTAATAGTGTTCTTAAAAAAGGAGCTGTTTTTATGGATTGGTCTCCTGACACACAGGTGAACACTTGCTATTTTTTACATTTCTTAGTGCCGCCACAATAACGTTAACAGTGTTAAAGGAGCATTACGTTTAATTTAGGCGAACTGTTACGGAAGTCTCTCTGCTCTTCCACCAGAAGTGAGGAATCTGATTCATTCACGAGTAAATATTTCTGGTGTTAGCGTAATGACATTTCTTCCTGCACCTGGTCTCAGATCAGTGCTGCTGACATCCTAAAACACTTGCAGATTTCTAACCTGATTGCTGATTAGTCACTTTCAGACATTTCTATAAGACACACAGGGCAGTTGGTGGGGTAACGGTTAGGGAATTCGGCCTGTGATCAGAAGGTCGCCGGTTCAAATCCCAGACCGGTAAAAGACTGAGTTACTCATGAAGCAAGTTACCGTCCCCAAATGCTGCTTCTCGGACACTACCCATGTCAGCTGTCCACTGCTCCTTCACGGATGGGTCAAATGCAGAGGTCACAGTTGGTTGTGGTGCAATGTGTGTTGTGTTCACAATGACACATAATCAGTCACTCACTCACAAAAGACAAAGATTTAGGCTGGTATAACAGATCAAGTTGTTCTAGTTTAGCATTTTTTGAAAGGTCATATCACCGTCCCACAAAAAGATAAAGAATGTGGACTACTCAGTGAGAGTTAGTATGTGACTGAATGTGCCTTACATTCTATAATGCTTAAAAATGTACCAGTCCTGAAGTCTTGTTTGCACTTCTGCCAGAAACAATCACATGATATTTCCCCACAACTAGCAGTGCTCTCATGTGTAGAGTGGCTTGCTTTTTTGTTGAGGCAGCCTTTTGAATTAGAAGATGTTGCTCTGTGAAGTGCTTTGTCTGATCCAGAGTCAAGGCATTCGGCCAGTTGGCCACAGCAAAGGGAAATGCAGGATTATCTTCATGAATGGAAGCACCACCCCCCGTCACCCCCTATCCCCCCACATATCCCCAAAACGAGAATGCACCATCTGATAACCTAGAATTAGCCTCTTTTGTGTGTAATCCCCTCTAAGTGTGTGTGAGTTGGCAAGACAGGCTTCTCAGGTGAATACCTGCTGACAGCTCAAAAACAACAGGTGACACTGAATTGTGCAATTTATGGGAATTTATTTCTTGATTTTTAAAGTGTGGATTAACTCAATCTGTCTGTTTGTTAGTGGCAGCTCTACTTATAAACTTTTTTATTTATTACACCAAAGAACTATGAGAGATACATGGAATTTCACTTTCATCTGACTCCATATAGGTAACTAGTTGCCTGTACACTAAAGTTTAAGATTTAAGTTTGCGGAAAATTATTGGAAAAAGAATTGTTCACATGACTTGGATAGACATTTTTGGACAGGAAAACCCAGCTTCAATCTCTTGCAGAGAAACAACCTCTGACTTTTTGAGCTGCACTGTAAAAATGATTCTCAATGATCAAATTAAATTTACTTCAACTTAAAACAATAATTTATGCAAGTAACTCTTAAGAGTTTTCATGGTTATGCTTAAGGCTAATGTTGTTATTATACCACAACTTTATGTATTAAAATTTGCCAAACTAAAATAGCATACAGCATCTATTGTTCTTTACAGTAATATACAACACATTAGATATAGAGATTAGAACAGGTCAACGTGAAAGACCAAACAGTGATCTCTTACTTGGTTTAAGTTGAAGCAAATAAACAAAGCATGTTAACACGACTACCTGAACAAATCATTTTGAACAGTTGTGGTTTGATAGAAAATGTTACAGCTCATGATTCCAGTCTGACCTGTGGAGTGAGCCTCATTACCGTCAGTTATTAACACCAATGTAGTTTGGAGCCTCCTTGAACCGAATTAACTAGAGACCAAAGCATTGCCATTGTGCTTGGGCAAAGTGGCATGAGCCTCCGAACCTGCTGAGCTCCTGAAGCCTGAGCCTTTGTTTTATCCTGTGACCCACCATTGTAACATCCATTGAGATAGCAGGGTGGAAGCATGGGACAATGTCCCCTTTGACCCGGCCCTGTGGGGTACTTCCAGGTTCATATCTCCCCCTCTGCAACAGTGGAACGCTCTTTGATGGCTGCCGTAGTGCCTCACAAATGAGAAGCATCACTTCGTTGGCCAAGTGTTGAGATGGGAAGAGAAGAGAAGGGAAGGAAAAGCCTTCCAGATGCTGAGCGTGTCAGAGGCATCAAAGCTGGGCATAGCAGGGTGTTATCACTCCCGTCACTCAAGCCAGCAAGGGTCTATTTTGGGCGCCGGTGGTTGCCATAGTTCTCAGTCCAGAAGAGATAAACCATAATGGCTGTATGTCTGCAGAAATTAAGCCATATGGACTTTTCAAGTGACTCTCCTTGTTAGGAGAGACTGATGTAGTAATTAAACAGAAAAAACATTGACAAATGACAAAGTACAAACCATTCCTACTGTTAATATCAGTGGATGCTTTATGGATCAGATGAAACATGATAAAGTTCTTAATGATTTCTAGAATTCTGGAATAACATGAGATTTTTGTTTAGAGTGATTAAAACACTGTAAAGTGCAAAATAGTTGGCATGGATAGATGATGGAGTCTGGAACAAGCAAGTATCTGAATTCTTAATTTTCCTGTTGAGCAAGGCATTCATAGACTCAGTTTGGATTCAGATTTAATCCTCTAAAGTTTAAATAAACACGAACAAAAATATTTTGTAGGAGTAGTGGTAACAAGGGCTGAGCTATACTCAAGCCAGGGGTTTCAAGCCCCTTTAATTTACAACATATATACTGTATGCACACTTACATACAAAAATATTGAGGAGAATGGCAGTTGTGGTCTATAGATCTACCCTTCTACACCAGATTTCTCACCCATCTGGTTTATTCCTCCATTATGACCGTATAGATTTCCAGAAAGCATGTGAGTCACTCTCACTGGAAGAGGAGGTCACCTGTAACCTCTTCAGCAGACAGACAGGCTGCAGGCGTTAGAGACACACGCGCTGTCAGAACGTTTGTTGTGGTAGTTTATAGTGTGTGTTTAAAAGATGAGTGATATGCTCAACTCTGTGTATTCATGTTCTCTCACGACGGTCTCCCGCTTTCAAAGTTAGCTCACGTCTTACTGACAAAGGTCAAAAAGAAAACATAAGAACACTTGTATGCCTTCATCTGTCTGCATGCTTTTATGCAAGTTTGTTTGAAACAGTGTGTGAAGAGCATTCGAGCTTGTATTTGCTCTGTGTGTATCTGTGTTTGTGTCTATCTATCTATCTATCTATCTATCTATCTATCTATCTATCTATCTATCTATCTATCTATCTATCTATCTATCTATCTATCTATCTAACTAGAGAGACATTTGAAGATGTGTGTGTGAATTACAATGTGTTTTGTGTGTATATGTGGTGTGCTCCCAGTATAAAGCCTCTGAAACTCACAGGTGCCCTTCATAAATAAAGAGATGGGGGGGAAGCCAGGCCTTTGGCAGTGTGTTTACCTCGTTGCCACCAGTCTCGCGCCCTTGCCTTCCACTTCACAAAATTGATGCCCCCACAGATTGGAGCGGGGACGAGTTGACAGGTAATGGTTAGCATGATAACTACTCACATTTCATCAACCGCCTGCTCTCTCTCTCCCCCCTCTCTCTTTCCCTCTCTCGTGGGTGTGCTGTCTTGGGGAACTCAGCGAGATTACTTGTCAGGCGGGAGACGGGGATGAAAACTAGGCTCACTCCTCCGCTGTCTGGCCCTGACGGAGAGGAGATAAAGAGCAATGGAGGAGCGTGTGGCCCCGTTGCACGCAGGGAGGTGGAGAAGACATGGGCACTCAGTCCAGTCTGCCAAAGCAAATGTTGTCACTGTCATCTTTTTTGATTGTTTAAGGCTTGGTTTACATTACACAATTTGAAAAATCAGAATCTGAACAGACTGGAGGGGTAACATTTGTTAACTAGTCTGTGCAGATTTTGGATACAGTTTGGCATCAACACCCAAGGCTCTGCCAAAATTCAGTTGTAAGGGCAAAAAGTCCTTTTTCTTCTAAGATTGGTTAACCATACACAAAATTTCTCCCAACTTAAAATTAACATAGTTTTTGTAGTACTCAGGAGACTACAAAAACTATGTTAGAAAATGGCATAGTGTCAAAGAGACACTGACTCAAGCCTTTAGCCTTCCAACTTTTCAAACATGAATTTCATAACAGTAATTGATAGAGTTGATTGCAAGAGTTGATTCCAGACAATAATCATCATAATTCCAAGAACAAAACGCAAGAAAAGAGGTCTTGATAGGGCGAATGACAAAATATCTAGTGGTTTTAAAATTAATAAAGTACTTCACATGCTACCAAAAAAAAAAACTCTCTTTCTCCACTGAATTCATGATTGGTTGAAAAATACACTGACAATAATGGTAAAGTTAACTCTTCACATTAGAGAGTTGGCCTCCGTGATCGAAAGGTCACTGATTCAAGTCCCAGACCAGTAAAGGTACCACTGAGGTACTCATGAGCAAGGTACCATCCCCAAGCACTGCTCCAAGGGTGCTGCCTGTCAGCTGCCCAACTGCTCCTTCACAGATGGGTCAAATGCAGAGGTCATGTTCCATTGTGGTGCACTGTGTGCTGTGCTGTTGTGTGTTCACAATTACAAACAGTCACTCATTTTAATTCAAATGACTTCATGTAGATCATTGGGCATCATTCACCAATCGTTCTTAAGCAGAAATTTGTTCTTAAAACCTTATATAGTTTTCACCAAGATTCTGACATTAACC
Organism: Distichodus sexfasciatus; assembly: GCA_032718565.1. NCBI lineage: Eukaryota > Metazoa > Chordata > Actinopteri > Characiformes > Distichodontidae > Distichodus > Distichodus sexfasciatus. The sequence goes on along the minus strand of JAVGVS010000023.1, from coordinate 1,107,051 downwards.
TGTGTTATTTTATTGCTAAATTGTTTTTAAATTTCAAAACATTAGCTCATAGAGTTTTGTTCAATTCTACAGTTGTATAATATTAAACTATTTAAATGTCCTAACATTCTTCAGAAGAAATTTAAGAAAAAAATAGTAATGAATGTATTATAGCTCTGTGACAGAACAAGGCCCATTGTTTTGTATCAGTCTTGTATGGTTAACTACCAGATTATTTGATGATATAAATTAGTGAAAAATAACAATTTACCTTCACACTATTTAGAAGATTCTCTTAACCAGAGTGACTTCCATTTTCCTAATTTCAGGGACAGTTTTCCCTGGAGCAATTTGGGATTAAGGGTATTGCTCAGGGTCCCAGTGATGGTAGAGCTGGAGGCAGTATTCCAAGATATTGGAATCAATTCTCAATCCAGGGTTAAGTGGAACTGATTAATTTTTCATTTTAGGTATTGACTCCCTGCCCTACTAGCCTCAACAGAGAGTCTAAACATTTTATTCACCTCATAACCAAAATCTGCAGAGACCAGTAAATGTAAACTTTGCAAGCTGTTGAGACTCTGTATGACTCTGTATGATTGGTTGCGTAGTCTAGCATAATTCAGAGAGATACAGCAAGACATTGCACTTTCAGAAATCGCTCCGCCATCTTGTTCGATTTTACATCGAAAGATACAGAACCTTTTGACTGGCAGGTGCGCGGTTGCCATAGCAGCGTCACCGGCAAGCACAAAAAAACGTGACACGCCGCAAACGGTTGTCATGGCACCTGGAAGGACACAACTTTTCAAGCAGGATGCTAAAATTGAAAGGTGTCTAAACTGTTATTATGTGCTATTTGCCGGCGGAGCGTGCGCATCAGTGCGTGAAACGAAAACGGTGAGGAAATGGCGAGCGCGCGGGCTGACAGGAGGCGCGGAAGAACTTTCAGGCCGTCGGTAAAACTTGGCGCACGTGCTGACGCGCGATTCGTGTTGGTGCTCGTGACGGGTCATCACGAGGAAAATGCTTATGCCTTTTCTATTTTTTTTTTCTTTTTTTCATTTATTTATTTGTTTTTGTGTTTTGTGTTTTTTTACTCTCCAAAAACTTACGATAGATTTTTCGTTCTACACAACAATGCATGAAGTGAAATTTTTAAACAATATCTTAAAATATATGTATTTTTGACGCAGACAAACATAAAGATTATATGTTCTTTGGCTGTAAACAAAAGTACATCCCTTACATGTGCTTTCCCCCAACGGTTCAATATGTGAAAACATATAATTCATATATAATTTGACATTATATCTCTTGCCACGTGGCGCAGTACGTAATAAACTTTTGGTAAATTATAATTAATCAGAAAGACTTTAAATCTAACCGCAAGTTCAATAATTTATGAAAAATAAAAGAGGTTTTGTACAAAACGATTCATGCTTTGGTAACTAACTAACAAAATAAATAACCCCATTAGTATTGTTAAAAATGTTTTAGGTCACGTTTAAAGGTATCATGCATTTGTAAAGGTTGCATAATTCTATTCATTAACAAGTGCAAGTTTTATACATAATTACTACGCATTTATAAAATTTTATAAGTAAGTATTTTATAATCTGTTTAAAGTTAATATTAGGTTTTATACAGGTTTTTGTGCTTGCAAAAATTATAATACTATTTCATGAATAATTCCTTTTGCGCAATGGCTACTCATAGTGGCAACATGATACCACACAGGAGCTACACGTTGGCGTTTTCCCAGAACTATTACTGCATTATAAACACCTTGACAGCCTTACATAAAGCATGTCACTTTTTGATAGGTGGAGGGAATTTTTAAAAAGGGCAAAGACGAGGGTTAAAAAAAAGAGTTTTGACATGTAGTTGGTGGGGGCTTTTCTCCCCTCCCTGCTTAGGAAAAACAGCTGTGGGAACCCTTATAATACGTTAAGTATTTCAGGCCTTTCAGATGGTGAAATTGGGCGGAAAATGTCTGTGCCACGCTTCTTTTTTCCCTCTCTGAGCTGGAGCCATTACAGAACATCTGGTCCGTCCGGAATAATCTTCCCTCCTTTCTGACTGGCTGAGCGCATCATGCTGTGGGTTCCTGGGACAAATATACCAACAGGACTTCTTTTCCATATCTAGGAACAAATATGAAAAAGGAAACAAACAAATAATTACAGTCAGCATTAGCTGAACAGGTAATAAATCAGGGTTTCTTCACTTGTGTTGTAAACATTCATCCTGACTGAAATTGACAAACTTGAAAACCGTAATTAAGTATTGACGGAGGGAGGGCGGTGGAAAACTAGATTCCTGATGAGATAAACTCCTTTCCAACATTAAAAGCTGAGTTTCAAAAAAATTATATGCTGTTGTTTTTCCTCTTGAAGGACACAAATGACGGTCTTTGCCTGGTTCTCGTTGCTCATATTTACAGATAAATGCGTCACAGTTTGGGATGTAATTTAAAATATCTGTGTAGCTATGATAAAATGGCGTTGATATTTAGAATATGAGAAGAAGTGTGCACACTGCAGGGGATGCGCAAATAAGATGTTAGGACAAAGGGGAAGATGTCGGGAGAGCTGGGAAAGGAGAGAGAGACAGAGTCGCATCTTATCCAAAGACGGTCATTTTGCTTTGTGAGTGACGTCAAAAGTGCAAACTCCAGAAAATGTCAGAGCAATTGTCATACGTTCAAGCCATGGGGACGCTGCGTAATTTCAGCGCACCTTCCACGTCCACCTCCATACGTCCCTCTCCGCCATACTTTCGCTCTTGCTCTTCTCTCGCTCCCTCTCCTCTCCTCCTTTTTCGCTGACATTTGAGGTGCAGATTTCTCGCTGCACTTATGCTAATTGTTAGCAAGGCAGCCACCCTCGGATGCGGTCACACGTCGCCCGTTTCTCGGGGGCTGATATTTTCAACTCTCTGCCATTTGCTCCGCACACGGGCGGCTGAGAGCGAGTCTGAAAGCAGACAAATTGCGCTCAAATTGCATCAGATTGCCAACATGGTGCAAAGGTAAATTGCTTGCAAATCTATTTAAACCCCTGGCCGACTTTGGTTCCAGCGTGGCTCCCTGCAGAATGGCTTTGGAGGCCTTCAGAATGGCCTAATTGGTGACCTGTTCCCCGTGGAGGGCTCCAGTAATGAGAGTGAGCGCCCGCTCAACCAATTACCCTTTTGTCCAGTGGATTTATTCCTTTCATATGTCGATAATATTTTTGTTTTGTCGTCTAATATATGGAGAGTGTTCCTTTTCGCAGAGCTGAACACTTAGCCTAGCTCCACTTTGCTAATGGGCACTGATTTATTTAGGATGGATGGGTAGGGACCGATCTCAGGACCATGAGAAATTCGGCAGTTCATCCTGGAAGAGTTTGTTAATTTGATATTGGGCCAATTTGAGGGAAAAAAGTTTAATAATGCAGTGGCGATATATTATTCCCTGTGAGTGAGTAAGAACGCTTACTTGTTGTCAGGACAAGTCAGCAGAAATTAGGAGTCTGTTACCACTTTACATAACCTTTTTCTGCATTTTAATTCAGAGATTTAAAAAAAAAAGTGAGATATGGTCTAAATCCAAATAAAAGTTATATTAATATAAGTAGCTGTCCACTTAAGTAGACATGATGTATTAGTGTTACATTTTGTTTCAGGAAACATTATAGTCACTTGGCTCATTCATGTTACTATTCACGTTCAGTGTCCTGACATGTCATAGACTGAGTTGAGATGTTCATGAGTTCTACAGAAATTGTTCAGTGTTTGTCTTAGGAGATTGAAGTGTTAAAAAATGTGGATTCAGATGAATTATGAGGAGAGGCTCTCAGTAAAGTTATCACTCAAAAGAGAATCAAATTAAAATGGCAAGTGTTAATTTTGCCTGATGCTTGTCATACTCAGTAATGTTTGGAAAAAACAACTACATAACTACATAAATGACTACATTTCATTGTCAGTAATTTTTGCATCTTTAATTACAGAAATAAAAATATTAACTGTGGAATTGTCATACAAGTACCACAAACCTAACTGGCACTTTCTCTCGCTATCTCTTGTATGTGTGTGTGTTGTGTGTGGGTATGTGAATGATTAAATCTCAGATAGAACTGGGTTGTCTCACTCTTCTTTTTCATGTCCTTCATCAGAAGCTCTTCAGTTCAGCTCATTTGTCTTGACTTGTTAAGAGGCATAACATTCTCCATGCTTCTGCCTGTCCCCCCCCACCCTCCACTCTCCGTAAAAAGATTAATTCACTGCCTGTGCTCTTTCCCAAGCACTCTGTTAGAACTCTGTACGTCTGCTCTGATATGTCACACACATAAACACACACACACACACACATAAACACACACACACACACACACTCACACTTGCCTCTCACTTGTGATTGTGTTTAACCTTGCTCTTGTCATTAGGCTGTGTCACTCTGTGTGTATGTGTGTGTGTGTGTGTATGTGTGTGTGCACGTGTGTGTAATGGATAGATCAGAGTAATCAAACCCCAGAATTCATCATTTTTCACTTCCTGACCTGAAAAATTAGATCCACACCCTCCCCCTGTGTGTGTGTGTGTATTATGTTATGAGTACACACATGTGCATGTGGATGGTTGAGCATTTGTGTATGTGTGCGTGTGTACATGTACTGTATGTGTAAACTGTGTAGCAAATTGCATTTTTTCTAGACCCGTCCATCACATCAGGCTCAGGAACCCTGGATCACTGCAAACCAGACTACTACTACTGTTTTTTATATCTAAATTTGTTTGGGGAATTATGTACTAGTTTAAAACACTTTTTGCTTAAAACAGTAGTAATTAAAAAAAAAAAAAGCGGGCAATAATCTTTACGTTTTTATTGCAGTATGTTTGAGTGTGTGTGGGGGGAGAGAGAGAGAGAGAGAGAGGGAGATTAGGTCTGTGATCTGCGAGGTTTCTAACATAATATTGATCGACTAGATGAACGGCCCTCCTGGGACACAACGTTTTCTCTTCATGTGAAGCTGTAGTGCACTTTGGAGTTTTCACAGTGACAAAGATTTTCATTTCATTCTATTTCTCTCTCTCCCTCTCTCTCTCACTTTCTTTCTTTCACTCTAACATTCTTATGCAAGAGTCTCTTGATACAGAGCAAGAAAAAGAGAGCAAGACAGACAGAGAGTTAGAGAGCGAGAGAGAGAGAGAGAGAGAGAGAAAGAAGCAAGGGTTTGACCGTGTGATGTTCCACCTGACTGGAGTCTCCATGGAGTGTGAATGAGGGAGCAGAAGCACTCGGAGGCCAGTGAGCGGTTGCATTGTGATCCTTTGCTTTAACCCGGCTCGCACTCGAGGGCGCCTTTTCCTCTCCTGCTCAGCTAATCGTTTAGCTACTCTTTTTTAATGGTATTAAAATGGGGGAAAATAGGCTCAAGAAGTCAACTACCCTTACTCCTTACCCCACCCCCAACTCCTCTCTCTCTTCCTCTCTCTCTCTTTCTTTCTTTCTCTCACTTCCCTGAATGCTGACTACAGGAGCCCAACCAAGAACACGGCTCAGATTGGGGCACGGTCAGGTAGAAAGCTTCCAGAGCACATTGTCATCGTTGTTGTTGTCGTCGTCGTCCCCCTGGGGCGCCGTTGGGCAGGAAGCAACAAGTGGGATTAGGAAGAGAGGGCGAAAGAAAGAGAGATGTACAATAAGAGTTGGCGAGAGAAAGAGGGAGCCACAAAGAGGCGAGTGGGAGGGACCAGGAAGGATTAGCAAGCTGTTTTGGTAGTGTGAAGAAAAAAAAATGTAATAGGGGAATAAAGGCATTGATGAAGAGAGGAAGAGGAGGACGGGGACCAATTTATGGATAGATAGAGGGAAGGATGGGAAAGACGAAAAGACAGAGCAGGTGATGGTGCCTCGGGTTTCCTCAGCTGCTGGCTCCTGAATAATCAAGACAAGTTTGCCCAGAGACGTTTGACTCAGAAAGTGGTGATGCGAAGGCCGTTGCACTGATGTGGGTAACGGGTTACGAGCTCCAAGAGAGGCCACAAAACAGGATGGTGGTGGTGTTGGAGGGGGGAAGAAGAAATTATCAATCACTCTTCCTTCCTCGCTCCCTTTTTCCCTTGGCTGGATGAATGGAAGGCCGCCTGTGAAGCGACAAACTAGCTGGCCTATTCATCTCCTCCCACGCGGTCAAAGCCATCTATGGTGCGCCAGTAGGGGAGGGAAAAAGGGGGCGAACGGGGCAAAGGAGGAGGGGGGCTGACAGTTGTAAGTGGCAAAATAGACTTCTATGAAAACTGCCGAGGTCCATTATGCTCTCAAACAGCGTTTAGCATAACCAACGTGGGTCACGCGCTGCATTCGGAATGCCGTTTTTCGTGACCGGCGTGCATTACAGCCCTGGCTCATATTGCACAAAAATGGCATACACATGCATGCATATATTTGCAAATAAACAGACAAAAACGATTGTTTTCGAGGGCTCTACGGCCCAAAAAGAGGATGAATCAGATTGGGGGGGTTAGCTGAGCTTTTAAAGCTCAGCCTGTGACCTAGAGACTGTAGCCACTGTGAACTCCGCATTCTCAATAGCGAGGGTGAATGGGACTTCACCCTTTTCAGTGGCCCTCTGCGCCCTCCTCTGGCCCTCTGCTCCTGAAAGGGCCCACTTAAATGGCGACGTATATCGCCGGGGCCGAGAGCGAAGGCCCTTAAGGAGGCCTCTGTTTTCCATCACTTAAGGATCGGGCCTTTCTCTCTTTTTCTTGACGGCACTTTTGAAGACAGCTGCTAAGGACCCGGCCTGACTGTTCATATGGATATGTATGGTAATGAGAGAGAGTGAGAGAGAGAAAAAGAGAGAGGGAAAGAGAGAGAGACTCATTTCACTGCAGATCGACAAAAGGAAGGGTGGTAAAATGGGTCCTGGCTGTCGCTCTGTTGTGTGGTCCCAATAGGGTTTATATGAGACCCAATGGCCCCATCATGAACATACTGTGAACTCAGACAGAGAGGATAATTATTGACTGGTCCAAGAATAGCCTTCCTTCTTCCTCCATCATCCCTACTCTTCCTACCTCCCTCCCTCCCTCTCTTATATCACCCAATTTGTCATAAGCTGAACGCACCCTCTGTCTTTCTCATATTTAATTCCAGCTCCCTCTCTCAGTTTTTTTTTTCCATGTGAACTCTTTCTGTCTGTCACCGACCTGACAGTTAAGACTTCTATGGCTTCTTTATCCATTTAACACACCAATATGGCACACCGCACTTTACATGCATATTGTTTTACTGTATTATGCGCAGGTAGATTTACTTTTTATCGTATACATTTCTACTTAGCAAGCATATTTTTCTATCTATTTTTATTCTTTAGATTTTGTTATTGTACGGTTTCTTTAACTCAATCAGTTGTTCACTTCTGTTTTCATTTGAACAGCCTTATGAATGATCAGGGTACATCTCACTACATGTTGATCTTATATCATGAATCTTTCAAAATCCAGAACTCTGTGCAAATTCAGTCACAAATGTTGCTAAAAATTGTCCTGTTATGTTGGACTGGATTTTAGAGTGTTCTCAAAATAATTAAAACTGCTACAAAATACAGTTTAGATTTAAATGTGGAATAAAGAATGCATGTAGAATAATCTACCAAACAAAAAAGATCAAATCTATTAAAAAAACACTTTAAATGCAGTATGCAATTGTGGTTACTTCTGTTTTTTCACATTATGTGAAGATAATCCTCAATTAATTGTTATTAAAAGTGAGTGAAATTTAGAAACAGATTGTGGCAATTTAGCATAATTGATTTAGCGGCTAGTGTTTTGTAGTCTGACAGTCAATCTTAGCCTGCCACGATACTTGCCCTTTGGACTTTCATTCACTGGTAGCCGCATTTGCATTTTAAAGCAGACAATCCCTTTAAGTTTCTCTTGTCTCTTGTGGAATTGTATCTATGTTTGTGGGGTTGGGGGCATCATACAGTCATCTTCATTTGTGTTGTTAGCTTTGTGTTGTTTTTTTCAATCAACTTGTACATACAAAACAACTAGACAAGAATCAATGAAAAGGTTTATAGCGTCCTGTAAATATATATATATATAAAATATAAAAGTGCTTTCCCCTGCAGTCGCTGTCTTTTCAAAGACAAATCTGGTCTGTGTCGAGTCGCGCTGCAATTCAGACACGACGGGGCCGGCATCGCGCTAATAGATGCTTTAGTGATTTGGTTAAATTGACTGGAAAAATGCTGCTGCGATTTTATGCAAATTGAAACTGGGCTAATTGTTAATAAATTCCCCAAAAGCCCATGAAAAGGCCTCTTCCTATTTTTTCAGCATTTTTTGTGTAATGAATTTCCAATTTTGTCATCTAAATCATTCCCCCAAATAATTCCTACCATTGCTGATGATTTTAACTTGACTGTGAAAACGCACTACCATGGACAAGCTTTGGGTCTTGCAGGCCCACTACACACTTGTTAATCGTGTTAATTAGTTGAGTGCTCTTAACTAACTTAACTAATGGGTTTCTCCTTCTCGACCCTTTGTGTTGCCGAGTGGAGATGAGAAAAAAGAATGTGATGCAGAGTGCAGGTGGGCTTTGAAGGAAGGGGTTGGTGTAGCTGGAGAGAAATAAATGTGTGTGTGTATGTGTGAGGCCGTGTGGGCGCTACGGAAATTAGCCTCGCGTTTCGCGCCTCTCAGTCGGAGAATCACATGCCTCCGTGGGGTACGGAGTTGCGCTCCCTTTTCCCCTGTCACTGATCCATGGGCACAATGGCGCAGATTAGAGATGCCATGGCCCTCTTTTCACACGGCGCCATTCACACTGCAGCTTCCCCCAGAGCCCAGCTGTGCCGGGTTAATGACCACTGAGTCTCCCTGCCGGGGGCCTGCAGGACCTGCATGTCTTAACCTTACACACACGTCCAGGAAGGAAGCCAAAAAGAGAGAGAGAGAGAGACAGAGGGAGAGAGTGTGCGAGAGAAAGGTGGTTATTACTGGGGCTACAACTAAAAGCAACTTATTTATAAATCACTTTCCAACCAACTAAAGCAACTGATCAATCCTTTCGGACTGTCTGTTAGGATGAATAAATGAAAAAGTTGTTAAAAGAAAGGCTTTATAATCTGTTGCCTGAATAGTTTAGTTCATGAAATAGCTTTGAATTGTAGTTAGCTTTTTTCTCTGTAGGTTGTAGTGTAGCTAACTATTAGATTAAAACAGTAGCTTGGCTGCAGCTACTCTTAATCAGCTTTTAGGTTGAAAAGCTATCATTTAGAAGTAGTTAAAAGGACATTATAGGGTTTATTCCTTTTAAGAAGGCCACTGCAATCCGGATATTCCTGTTTGTGACAACTGATTAGGATCTAATGTTTTGTGTTATGCTTCTTATTTAAGGTTTGCAGTGTTAAGGCATTCCTGCCTTCAACTGCTCATGTCGCAGCTAACAAGTGACTTTCGTACTTAATGTACACGTCAGGTTTAAGTCTAGTGTTGGGAATAGCTAACCAAGTTTGTAGTCAGGCTAATAACCTAACTATTTTTAAGTTTTCAAGCTTCTCAGTAGCAAAGCTACTTGTAAACACTGTAGCTTAAAAATATATAGTTTTTTGTAACAATGTTTTGCAACTACTACACCAATAAGGTTAATGGAAAAGCTACAAAAGCTACTTGTAGTTAGCTAGTCCCCAACATTGAAAATCACCCATTTGTTAGCTGGGATGGGAACAAGTCCAGCCGGATCTCAAGCTTTCTCAATGACTTATCTATAGCGTTCTCTTTCTTTTTCTCTTTCTCTTTCCCTCACACACGCACTGTCTAAGTTACTGTTTATGTAGCTGGTGTAAATACACACCCTCCCCAGCCACAACGACCAGTGTAAAGTTATGACTCCAGTGTGTCACAGCGCGTCATGAAGGTTATTGATGCCGAGCGGATGGGAGAGCAGCCGGCGACCCGCACGTATAGATGGGGATTTATCGCCCCGGATCCCTCCAACAATTTCATCAAAAGCCCATTGGGTCCTGCTGCTCTCCCCCCACGATAAATCACCCGGAGGCGCGGAGCAGGACGACGGTCAGCCGCGGGAGACGGATGAGAAAGCGGACCAGAGGTCGCCGCCCATCCATCCCGACCCACGCTGCACTCAACGCCGCTCGCCACTGCAGCCCTCGATGCCGAAAAAAATCTCTGCCTTGCCAGAATAACATGACAGTCAGACCAAATCCGAGTTTTATTGCCAAAAAAGAGGACTTTGTTTCTGATGGTGATAAAATATGCTCAGTTACGCGGTGCTGCTTTGCGTGCTTCTTGGGAAGTCGTAATTGTGGGAATGGAAATTGTTTGATTATGTCGGAATATACATTTAAACTATTTAATGAATATTTAATAAATAAGCATTCCGTATCCGTGTCGTTTTTTCTTGTCCAACAATTATTCTGTTGTTTGTTTGTTAAGACATTAAAAAAGTCTAACTAAAATGATATGGCTACTGTGAGGTCTAAGAATCCCATAATCACAAGCTACAAAAATGCCAGTCAAACTTTTCATCAAATCAACCTGCAGGCGTGGTCAGTAATGAAATGCCATTTTAAAAGAAGAACTGTAGATTACTTGCTTTAATTTGTACTTATGTACAAGTAAAATTACAGACTTAAAAGTATCCAAAAAACTACTTAATTAAAGTAAAATGAGTAGTTGTTATTCATTTCCGCCATTTTGGAACCAAATGATTTTTGTCCTTGATCAAACTCATATAACCCAACTTTGAAAGATGGAAAGATAGAGTGACTACAACTTTGTTTCTCACTCGTACTTTTACAACTTTATATTATTAACTGTATATTATAAAAACATCTGTGTTTACTTCAGGTACAGTAGTTCCTGCTAACATTAGCTTTACACAGTTTTGCTGTATTCACAACTTTGCTTCAGCATTAGCTAGCATACTAGCTGGGTAAAAATAATTTTATTAACAAACTTTTAGTACAAAAGTCAATTGAAAGAAACCTAAATTGTTGAAATAAGAAGAAATAGTGCACTATATATGTTCTGAAACGTGAGCCAATGTCTATATCTTTATACATCTTCAAATTCTGACATTCATTGTGTTAAATTTGTATGTTTGCTGTGTATCAAACAACAGCACTTACAGTAAACTCAGTGTCACATTAAAAACCAAAAATAGTATTCTATAACTACTGTATGTGCATATGTATTAATTAGTTATTCATTTTGCATCCTAAAAGAAAGTTCAAATTAAAGCAAACCAACTTTTAAAAATTCATTATTAGTTAGCAACATACTTTTTAAGCTAATTAATAAAGGTCAGCATACTGCTGTTTTTCTGAAATAGTGAAATCACAGAAAATCTGGTTCATTCTGGTACCTTACATTAAAAAAACTGGCAAAATGTTATTACTTCTTCCTCAGGGTTTAAAGTCACAGGCAATGGCACAAAATGTTACTTCAGGTTAACTTGAAAGTTTGAAATGCATGTTGCTTTTATCCACTTAAAAATATATATTATTCCAGTGGGTTTAAAATGTGTCTTAGCTCTTTGTCTTGCACGCTTATTGTAGAGAAACAAATGTTGAGTACTGTGATGGGCAGCGATTACTGGTTCTTCCGGACCATTTTCCACCTTTCAAATAGCTTAATAGCCTAACAGTAGATCCACATTAAAGTCACATTTAGCTTCCAGTCCACTTTTCACAACATCTATTTAATGTTTACGAAAGGTCAACACATTAGTTCGAAATGAGGCAAAAAGTCTCTGAGGCAGATCCTCCTGAAGATAAAAAAAAAAAAAGCAAGCTGTTAGCTGATGCTCAGGTTGAGAAGGTACATAAAATCAATTTGTGATGAAATTTCCACAGACCTTTTATAGTTTAATTGAATCTGGAAAAAAGTGAAGCCAGTTCAACCAGCACCAATGTACAGTCCCATCTGGATGAAGCTCCAGCAGCAATATTGCACCACTACACTCACAACCGTAGTTAAGGTGCTGAAGGAGAAGGAGAATTCATTGACAATGAATAAGGGCCCAGCTATTTGGCTATGTATTTTTGTGCATTCCTTGCCTTTTTGTGTGTGGGGTTTTTTTTTTCTTTTGCTTTTTTGTGCTGGGTGTTTGAGACGTTGAAGATGAGTAATGAAGAACGGCAGGTTGAGGAGGGTGAGGACAAGGCAGATAGTGAGCGACAGAGGGGAAGCATGGCGTGGAGAAGACCGGAGGGAGTGAGGGAAGGGGAGGAGGAGCTTGGGGAGATCGCCCTTCTGATGAGAGAGTGCCGGCTTGGTCGGATTTATTGCTTGTGTGTGCGTTTGAAGTGGGACACCAGTAATTCCCTCCTGGGCTTTTCCTCAATGATAAGCACCGGCTCACAGATGAAGTCAGCAAAGAGTCACGGAGCTACTGTGATCACTACTCAAATATTGACAAGGCTATTCTTGCTCTTACAACCACCACTTCTAACACACACTCTCAAAAACACACACTCTCAATCTCAGAGCACTAACCTCATTGTCACAGATCACTGAAAAGCACCCAGTTGGCATATTAGGCAGATGATTTAGTCTACCATCTTGTTTACTTCCATCTTGGTCTTTAGTGTAGCTAACTACCATTAAGATAATTACTAATTAAAATAGCAGTTTGCCAGTGGCTTAGCTAACTTTTAATCATAAGTGGTTTGTTGCTTGAAATGCTAGAGGTTAAAAGTTGCACTCCATTACTGGTTTTGGTGAATGTCTTTTGGTAGTTAAGTTTAGCACTCTACCTACTAATGGCTAAAAATTAAAGATGCAAGCTGTTCTCCATAGGCATTTATGAAAGAAAAACTAGGAAATCTTTTTAGCACTTTCCTCTCATAAATTGCTACAGTAATCCTATTTGGACACAGACCTTTGTGTAGATGTACATTAGGTTTCACTGTGAGACATAAGATCCAGCGTGACAACCTCAGAGTAGAGGCGGAGGGACTTTCTTGTACAAATTGTAAACATGTCTAGCTACTCTGACACTTTATAACACAAATATTCAGTCTGTTATTGTAGCTGCTAAAATTCTATAATGTAAAATTCTATAATGACATTTTATTTACACATAACAGAAAATGCAATTTATATATATATATATATATATATATATATATATATATATATATATATATATATATATATATATATATTATATATATATAGTAGTGCTTTTATAAAGATATTTCCTATATTGTGTGGAGCATCTAAAGTTTATGTAGTAGTTATTATATAAGGTTGATTAATTGTCATATGAAGTTTTAATAGTTACTCTTTTCACTTACATGTACATGAGGGTTGAGGCAGTGCAGGGTGATTTATGTGGACCGCCGTCACCGTGGCTCATAGGATTGGTTGGGGGGGAACAGAGCTCAGAACCAGACGCTGAACAGAAAGACTGGCGTCTGGGTGAGTCTCTCCATCCCTGCCGGGCAAGCCAATTCCTGTACAGCACTTAATGCAAAAAGGACGGGGGTTTCCTTTTGCCTTCTCTCCCTCTGTCTCGCTCTCTTTCTTTCTGAGTAGCTTTATCTTCACATCAATCTTTATGATGTGTGCTGCACCTATCACTTAGTGCTCCTGTAAAATGTTACTTCATGTGCTTTTCTCTCTCTGTATGTCTCTCTCTCTCTCTTTCAAAAGCATCTTCAAAGCCATTTGAAATACTTCTAAAATGTAACTTAAAGGTTTTTGTTGCTGTTACCTGTGCAAGAAGGTAACTTATGGAACCTCATACAAAATATGCAATATGCTAAAAATGATTTTGCATTTATGGGTCCTAATACATAGGCAGCATTTATTCAATCTTCATAATAAATGTTCAGATCAGAATTTTTTACATTTTTTAAATTAATTTCTTTCTTTGTTCTCGATTTTTTACATCTTACTCATCACCTTGTTGGTAGAGATTCAGGTGGTTTTTTTTTTTTTTTTTACCTCTGTGAGACCTGTTTGGAGCCTCAGACCCTTGACCTGTGTTTGACCTCTGTCCTAATCTTTCTGCTCCATCTTGTCTGTGAGGTGACTCCACTCTCAGCCCCTGAGGACTTCAGCAGTAGAGACATCATGGACATGGAAAAAAAAAAAGCAATCATGGCAAGAAAATCACCTCAGATTAAGAGGGGTCTGTTCACAGGTTATCTCTTTGAGGATTCCCTAAGGTCCCTAAATATTTATTTTTCTTATTTCAATAATTAATTTTATATGTCATTTCATGATGTATTTATTGAGTGAAATGACACTTTTTACTCATCACAAGCAGCAGTGGTGGAATACCTGAGGTCCATAATTAAGTAAAAGTAACCATACAAAGAAAATAACTGAAGTAAAACTCACCCTTTATTACTATTTGAACAAAACCACTAACATATATATTATTCACAATTATTAAGTATTAACAGCATTTTGCTAGTAGTAAAAATTAGCCAGGGGGCACAGTGGCGTAGTGGTTAGCTCTGCTGCCTCACAGTGAGGAGGTCCTGAGGTTGATCCCGGGGTCGGCCTTAGGGTATTTCTGTGTGGAGTTTGCATGCTCCCCCATGTTCCCGTGGGTTTCCTCCAGGTGCTCCGGTTTCCTATCACAGTCCAAAAGCATGCAATATGGGTTAATTGGTGAACCTAAATTGGGTCTGTAAGGTGTGAGTGTGAGAGTGTGTGTCCTGCGATGTGTTGGCGCCTGCCCAGGGTTTGTCAGTGCCTTGCACACATAGTTCCCGGGATAGGCTCTGGTCCCCCGGCAGCCCCAACTGGGATTAAGCTGTTTGGATAATGAATGAATGAATGAATGAATGAATGCGAAAATTTAGCCATTACTTAATCTAAATTTTAAAGTTAAGTGCTTCATCAAACTGCAAAATATCAAACATCAATTCTATACAAATTCCCAAATACCCAGACTTTGACACAAATTACCAGTTATATTGGCACAGGAGAATCAAATTCAGGGGGTTTGTAGCTTAACTTATATTAAGCCTGGAGAGAGTGACATCACTCCATCATAGTAAGTTCCCAAAAGGAAAAAAATACAGGACACTTACACTTGAACCTTATTGTGCAAATGTAACACATTTTATGTGGAGTAAAAATACATCACTTTCATTATAACTGTAGTCAAGTGGGGAGTGAAAGTTGCTTAAGTATGATAATGAAAATTACTCAAGTACTGTATGGATCGGAAGTATCTTATTTCTTGCATCTGCTTAAATCTGCTTGTGTAGTATGACATTTTGTACTGATTCTGAGTATGTTTTTCGTAATCTAAATTACGGAAATACCACAGCCCTAGATTCACTTTCTCTCTCACTGTCTTATTCTGTCTGGCAGTCTCTCTTTTACTTTTTCTCTTGGTTTTACGTCCCTATCAAAAGTAAGCCGAGATGGCACAGATAACAGGACATGCCATTTTTTGTTCATCAGTCAGTCATGTCAACAGGTTCTCAGCATTTGGTCTTTTCATCAACTTGGATGACTTGTCCTCTACTGTCCAGCCTGGTCTGACATTTGGAATGGTCAAGGTGAAACATTGGAGATGAAAAGGATGACTCTAAGATGGACTGGTATACTGGACGAGACCTGTAAACATGGCAGTTGAAGAGATTGGTGTGGCACTATTTCTCTAAGGGTTTCTGAGAACATTAAGTGAGAAGTAGGAGAGAAATACCTGAAAGACTGACTAAAGAGGATAATAATATGGTCTGGAAGCTAGGGGTGTAATGATGTACTGTATCAGCCTACACTGATACATCGATTCAATGATCAACCAGACCATAGCATCTACTTTGGCTGTAGCTCAGGAATAAAGTATATTGTAGTTACTTTGGTAGTTACTGTGATTTAATATGAATGGAAGTGATTGTTTTAAACTTGCATATCCTATTGTCTTATATCGATTGCTGGCTCCTGAATTGAACTGAATTGAAATTGCATCATAGCAAACTTTGTGATATCAGAATATTATATTATCCATTAAATCAATATAAATTCATATCTTGAAAAAACTTTTTAATTTAAACTCCTGTTGGAGCCTACAGACCTTTGTCTCTTTTTTCATTGGTCTCTATTGAACTGCAGCAGGTTCAGATAACTGTTGTAAAACAAGTAACCACCCCCCCTTCCAACACACACAAACACACACACAACCCAATCAGTGCTGACTGGGCAGACAAAGACCTCAAGGTGTCTCGTGAATACCGTGTAATTAGCCAATGCATTTTACCTATTCTTACTATCACAATGGGCATTTAGCTCATGAAAAGGGCTCCATTGTTTTGGAATTGAACACCCGTTCAGCTCTTCCCTGCACCAGATTGGGTCTCACTGAAACAGGAGGTCATGCGGTAGGGCGGTGCGTTTATAGGGTCAGGTCTCTCGCCTCTCGTCAAGCCATCACAGACGCCATCGTGTCGCGTTAAATTCCCACAAAACAGGTTCCTCTGACCCATGCTTGGGTTGTGCTTTCCTGTGGTCTAGACCGTAAATCAGTTTGGCCAGCATCATTCATTTGGGATGTTTCCTAGAGTTTTCAGAATTGTAATCTATGACAGAATTGTTCCATAACTGACCTGCTGCATTTTCTTTATGTCTGTTATTGGATGCTGACTTCAATCCCAATTCCATGTCCATCATATTTGCTGCATCATGGCTGAGCTTTCACCTTTATCTCGCGCTCTCTGATCTACTCCGGGTTCGTCCTGCTGAGAGAAGTGCATGTCAAAACACGTACGTCTGCTGGTTTGGTTCTCAAGGCAATTAACCAATCAGGCTCTCGCCTGGGGCTAAAAGGTGTCTTGGGCAAAAGGGGGCCTCGCCCAGCAAGTAGCGCTCTAATGGGAGATGAGGAGGAAGCTTTTACCTGCATGCTGGACTCCTTTATGGTTCCTTTCTGTTTGATCTTAAAATACCTCAGCTGACGAGGCCACTGATGAATAATTGATGGCCCTTGGTGTTTTTGGAGGTGGGAGGTGGGCTAAGCCGCATTTGAGAGGTTAAGTCTAAGACTAACAGGGCCATTAGTACAGATTGTAGAGTCAATACACGAAGAGACGCTGAGAGACCAGCTCAGATTCAAATAGTGTCCTCATGTTACTGACACATTGGACCAACAAGAATGTAAATTGTAGAATAGAAAAAGACAGATGGTTGCACAAAATGCTGTCTTCCAGTGACAGAAAGAATCATGAAGACCTTGATCATGTAATGCTAGCACTTTTTTTTCTCACATCTAGCGATTTTGGACCTTTCAAATATAATTATTGAGATTAAGGGAGAGTATATAATCCTGTGTCATTTCTATCTTATGTTTTTGTACTCCATATATGTAATATTTCATATCATTTGAACTCATTTCTATTATTCATTCATTGCTAATTTTGTCAAAACTGCTGAATCATTCACTGTGTTATAATCATGACCCATCTGTGAAGGAGCAGTGGACAGCTTTTTGGCAGTGCCCGGGGAGCAGTGCCTAGAGTGGTACCTCAGTAGTACCTTTGCCGTTCAAGTCCCGGACTGGTATGGGTACCACTGAGGTACCACCCTAGGCACTGCTCCCTGGGCACTGCCAAAAAGCTGACCACTGCTCCTTCACAAATGCAGAGGTCACATTTGTGTGCACTGTGTGCTGTGCTGTGCTGGGTTCACAATGACAAATAACCACTAACTTAATTCGAGTGAATGGCTGCAGAGATGCAGAATGAATGGCAGATGTTTGGATTGAAAAAGGTCTGCAGGTTCTGATGACAAATTTATACTATGTGGTTGTTGCCTGCGGCTGATCCTGCTTGATGGAGCGCATAGGAAAATGAATAGCAAACAGTAACGTTTGATGGAAGACGGTTGTCACACCTTCAGACTGAATTCAGATCCGGGTGTGATTATATGATAATGACGATAGGGGTAATTTGTAATGTTGTTGTTTAGAGACTGACGTTAACGATGAAAAATTTGTAGCTCGACTTGTACAAATACAAATTAGATATAAATTGGGGCTGATAGAGAGAAGGAAAGAAAGAAAGGAAGAGAGAGGGCATTTCAACCAGAAACAGCTTTAGTCCAATAAACCTGTCACAATTGGGCACATTGCATGGTTAGTTTTACTGTGTGTGTGTGTGTATGTGTGTGTGTGTGTGTGTGAGTGAGTGACTGTGTATGTTTAAAGTAGTAGTTACACAATATATGTGACTAAAAACCTATATTCATGGACAAGTAGACAGTTAAATTATTAAGCGCCACTTTTCCCTTTTGTCAACTCAACCCATAACACACACACACTACACACACACTTACTGTTCAAACCACGCAACATCTTGGTAACCACATCCAGCTGTAAATATGGGATATTAATAGTATTTACTGCTAATAATATTACACTTTCCTATACTGTAGAATTGAAAGAGATTTGTACACTACAAAATTGCATAACAATACAGTTTGGATGTAAGTGTGTGTGTATGTGTGTGTGTGTGTGTGTGTGTGTGTTTGTGTGTGTGTGTGTGTGGTCACACTGCTGTTTTAGGCTGTAAGAGTTTGGAGGTGATGTTTCGAGAAGCAGGAACTTGTGTTATTCTTCAATAAATCAGGATGCTCACATTCCTGTGGTCGATTGCCTTGGGACTTGTCTTTTAACATCCTGTTAGTGCTCCCTCTCTCTCTCCTCTGCTCTCTCTTTCACACACACCACACTGACTTTCTCTCATATACAAAAAAGTACACATGCCTCACGAATTCATTCATACTCTTTTTGGCTTCTCACACTCGATCTCACACATAAACTCTCTTATTAGCTCTCTCCCTCTTTCTCCTGCCTACACGCTCTCTCACTCACAAACACACACACACACACACTTACAAATAACTTATACACAGTCTTTGACTGGTTTTAAGGTCAGATAATTGTGTGTACCCTGAAGACAAAACCATAGCTGATTTGTTACATCATGCACTCTGTCTTCACTTGCACACACACATACGCACACAAGCACACACGCACACACACAGTGTTGAAAGCTGGAGAGGACAAACAGAAAACACACACACTCTCTCAGACAGAAAGGGTGGGGGAGAGGAGAGAGAGAGAGAGAGAGAGAGAGAGAGAGATTTCATTATGACTCCACCTGCTGTCACCTTCAGGTCTGTGTGTCATTTTTGTGGCGTATAAAGGGTTAAGGAGAGAGAGAGAGGGAGAGAGAGAGAGAGAGTATGAACACTGGTTTTTCTGAACAACACTGTGGCATGCCAAAAACACTAAAACACTCTCACATCAGCGGTAGTAAATCATCTGTAGCCTCACCCATGGGACATAGAGACACAGAGACGCCACACACACACACACACTTCAGGCAGCATACCAATGCTTTTACAGTAAGAAACTAGAACAAACAAGCGTGTATACAGTCACACAAACAATCATGAGTGGTGCCATCCTGTTTATGACAAGTTTATGACTTGTTTTTATCCTCCACGCCACCACTTTAGGAAAATGAACTACAAGTAAACTGAAAAAACATATGGCAACACTACAAATTTACATTTGCTTTACTGTACATTATAAAATATTATATTATACCCAGCAATATAAAACAAGTACACAATTTTAATGTCGTTTTAATACATATATTAATGAATTGAATGATTATTTTCTGATACTGTATTTTACGTACAAGAGCAATGTAAAAATATGCTCCCCTTAAGGAAATATGTGAGTGTGAATTATGGTGCTTTGACAAGCACTTAAAGTAATTCATTTTTGGAATGGTGTGTAGTATTTCAGGAATTTTCTACTGTACATAAGTATTATTTCCAATATTTGGTACTTGGGGTGATTATCACCAATATTAGCAATATGCATTCTCTACATATAACCTGCAGTTATAATGAATGTAATGAACTTTGTATTACAGCATTTCTACTGGCAATACTTGTAACAAGTAACAAGTATTGCCAGTATTTCTACTGGCAATACTTGTTACTTGTTACAATTTGCACCCAAATTCTGTCTGGTGGGAGAGAGGAAAAACACTATGTTTCATTTGGGATATAAAATGAAGGCTTTATGGGTGCAAAATGCTAAACCTTAAATTCGTATGACAAGACGTTGTTTTAACGCAATGCCGTCCTCATCAATTTGAGAATTGGTGTCAAATTTGAAAGAGAATTAAACTAAACCGCTTTGAGTCAAGTATTTCTTAGTATTTCTTATTTGTAACCTTTATGAAAACCAGCAAAAATACTTTTATTTCTTAAGTACTGTTGATATCAGATACTTTAGTCCTTTTACCCAAGTAATAATCTAATGGGTGAATGAACTTTCACCAGATTAATTTTCTTTATAAGGAATCTTTACTTTTAGTTATATGTTCTCTGGGTACCATATACATTATTGGTGCAAACCAGTAATAAAATTTTAATCAATCCAATTCCAGTATCGTAAATATTTCATATTTATCAAGTTAATAGCATAGCAACTTTACTCATTCTGAATGGATAGATGGGTTTCAACTGAGAGATTAGTAGAAATTTCAAATCAAATACTGCTCCCTAGTGGACGAACTAAGAATTTACGTTTGTGGAGGTGTAAAAGTAGGAAGGTGAACAAAACCATGATGTTTCTTCAAGACTGTTACTACTGGAATGATTTTAGTTGCCACCGTACGTCGTTTGGTTATAAAACGTTGCAGAAAAACATAGTTGCTTTGAGCTTGATTATATGTTATATGATTATATATGATTATATAATGAGTTTCGTTTGTTCTTCTGGTCAGCATAAAAATACATTTCTCTTATTTTACTTCACATGAGCATGCAAATGACAGTAGTGAAAGATAGATGTGAATTTCCAAGGGGAATAAATCAACAAATTATTGTTGGACCAGCTCCGAATGTTGGTGTTCTTTGGCGCGATACTAACGGTTCAAAACGAGTCCTGACCGCCAGGGGGTGATGTGAGTCAAAACCAGCCCTATTTTAATCTCACGGAGTTTTACGTAAGTCGTGTAACATCATGTTCTTCCATTTATTGTACCATTATGTTCTTCCATGTATAATGGTGTAGATCGTCACTGAAATCATATGCACTAGGCTATAAACAGTTTTATGCTTATGTACCAGCCTTTAAAGTCTAGCAGACAATGTAGAATCAAACCAACCATAATGCACAAACGATGTCATTGCTTCAGATGCAATTTTACAGCTTCAATGGGAAACATTATCGTATTGCTAATGGTTTACTTGCCAATGTATAATATTGAGGAAGGCGGAAACAGGTACCTGCTTTGGAAGGGTGAACCACAAAATGCTACTTTAAAAGTGTACACGGCAAGGGCAATGAGAGGATGTTGTTGTAACATTTGTGCAAAAGGGAGTATATTAATATTAATGCGTTTATTTAACGCATCGACGTATTTGCTGTATTAGCTCTCATGTTCTGGATAAGGCGTCGTAGTAAGCGCCAAAGAATGCAAGTATGACATGAGGAACAAGTCTTGCCTTTTCCCCACCCGTTTTTCGTTTTGCCCAACCCCCACATCGCACAAGTAACCGCCCTTCTTCCTTCCCTTCAACCAAACCTGATAACACCCCCTGGATTTTTTTCGCACGTCTTTCCGCAACGCTGCATGGGAGTTGCAGTGCGAGCTCAACCGTCTAACCTATTCGTGTGGAGACTCACAGACTACAACCCCCATACGACCCTCCAATCTCCAGCCGTTACCGTCCAATCTGAATATGTGGGCGGGGAGCATCCGCCCACAAAAGCCGTAGCCGTTTCACTGTAGCGCAAATGCAATTGTGGATGTAAAAGTGAATATTTGCAACGTCGCAAAAAAAGAAAAATGAAGGCGGGATATAACACATGAGATTAAAACCGTGGGGGGAAGCCGAGTGTGGGCGACAGCGCCAAGAGGGACGGCGAGTCTAAAAAGGAAAAAAAAAACAAAAACAGTGCGGCTGATAATTTGGCGTGGACTTGATATTTAAATGGGAGTGGGTGGGCCTTCGCGCAGCCACAGCGTTAACTTGGATTTGGATGTTGTACCGACGGAGAGCTTTTTGAATCGGGAGAAAAAAAATCGCCGGTAAAAGGCTGCTGAAGCGGCGGCAGCTGAAGGTAAAACGCGCTCGTTCGCTCGCCTTTTTTTTTTTTTTATCTCCCGGGGGGTTGGAAATTCGGGGCTTCGCCGTTGGTACCGCCCTTCCTGGCGGGTGGGTCTCTCCGTCAGAGCGTGTGAGAGAGAGAGAGCTGAGCGGTCGGCGGAGCTACGCCACAGCCGAGCAGTAGCCATTCGCGGAAAAATAGGCCGGCCTTCTCCGGGCTTCTGCCTGCCTTCCACCTCCACAGCGTCCGGCCTTTTTTTCTTTTAACAACTCCTCTCCGGTTTTATTAATGCGGGATGAGTGGTACGTACCCTCCCTCCCATGTCGTCTCCACCCCTCTCTCTCTCCCTCTCCCTCTCCCTCCACGCATCGCCTAGCTGTCACCCCCAGCTTCTTTAATGGAGAACGGCTTTGTAAAAAAAGCGTTGGCGTCTTTATTTCTTCACCTTGTTCACTTCAGCTTGGGCAATGATAGGGGAGGGAAATTCCTTCCAGTATTATTGTTGATTCGGTTACTTTAGCTAAACATCATTGTCTTTTTGGGCATCGTTATTTGCTACCGGCGTGTCTTGTTAGAATAAAGACTTCCACTTTTGCTCTACTCATTTTTTCCCCCGTCTAACGGCTCATTTGCAGTTTCTTTTTTTTTCTTTCTCTCTCTCGCTCTCTCACTCCCTGTCTGAGTCTGGGTGCTGCCATTTCTGACGGAGAAAATGATTTCACTTTTGCAGATCAAAAGAAAGAAGCCATGGCGACAGACGGGGGGAAATCGGGCGGAGGTGAAAGGGGCGCGAAAGGAAAAACTTCGGCGTCGCAGGTAATTCTGATTCGCCTGAAGAAGAAAAAACAAAAGTTTGCGAGGCGCGCGAGTTCGGGGCTGCGCGTGCAGCTTTTCTGCCGCACGCGCACTTCCTGATTGCGGCCAGTTCCGCCCCGACCGCGCGCTGTAACTACATTTACAAAACTAGCTGAGTAACTCTGTACGAGATAAAGACTTAAGATACAGTTGCGACATGTAAACTAAGAAATATAGATGTTATGGGAGGATTCATATAAATATTGAGCTAAAAATATTAATATACCATCTAGGATAGATATCAAAATATTATTGTGCAGTGTTAAAATATATTTAGTAAAATGCTAATATTATATTAAAATTATACGTCTTTGTAATAGCAATTGTGCATTATTTGTAATAGCCATATCATAGCTGTTTATCATATTAGCATTTTTTATGTTTAGTTAATGCAAAAGCATCTGTTTTCAAATAACGAACAGATGTTTGCATGCAATCTGAACTAAATGCATGATTTATTTAATTGATTAAGTAGGTTGTTTTTTTGCAGTAGTCCTTCACTTTACATTAATACCACAACCTAGTTTTAGGCCACGTGTGTGCTTCTCTTTGCCCGCTCTTTCTGGAAATGGAGAAGTTGCGGTTCACGCACCCACCCACTCTTCCTGTAATCCCGCCCACGGCTTCTGACACTGACAGCACTTTTTTCTTTTGTTGTGTGTGTGTGTGTGTGTGTGTGCGTGCGTGCATGCATGTACATGAACAGGATGCCCAGCCGTCACCTCTTGCTCTTCTTGCGGCCACCTGCAGTAAAATTGGAGGCGTAGGCGGAGAGGGTCAAGCTGGCACCCAGCAACAGATCATCATAGACCCAAGCCAGGGCTTGGTGCAGCTGCAGAGCCCCCCTCAGCAGCTGGAGCTGCTACCCACTCAGTTTGCCGGAAATGGGTGGCAGATCATCGCTGCTTCTCCCGCCACGGCTACCGCCGTTGCGACCAAGGACAATGCACAGATGTCCGCCGTGGCCACTTCTGCCAACGTGGTGACAGTTGATGGCACGCCGGGGCGAAAGGTCAAAACAGTCAGCACCAGCAATGCATCGGCCGGACAGCAGCAGCCGCCGCAGCAGTTCCAGATCATCCAGGTGCAGAATGTTCCCAACTCCACCGGAGGAATCCAGTACCAGGTAGTCCCGCACATACAGACTGCCGACGGCCAGCAGATCCAGATCAATCCCAGCAACCCCACCGCCTTAAGCGTCCAGCCTGAGCAGATCCAGCTCATCCCTGCCGGCAACAACCAAGCCATCTTGGCTGCACCTCCCAGGGCGGCCTCGGCCAACATTGTGGCACAGAACATGGGTGGCCAGGCCATTCCACTGCAGATACGCCCCTCTTTCCCCCTCCAGTTGCAGACAATTCAAGGCGCCCAGACCCCAATGGTGACCACGTTACCCATAAACATTGGCGGCGTGACCTTGGCGCTGCCTGTCATCAACAATGTGGGCGCAGGAGGAGGCTCAGTCCAACTGGTCCAGTCAGGTGATGGCAGCGTTTCCAACGGTAGCCAGCTCATAACGACGCCAGTCACCACGATCGGTGGGACGGAATCCACAGGCATGACCGGAGGTGGGGAACAGGGTGTTGGGGTTGCTGCCATTGATGCCACGACGGCATCCACTTTGCCGGTCGGGTCGGACGCTGGCACGGAAGCGCAGAAGGATTCACGAGGTCAGCAGGGCGAGTCAGATGCCCAAAGCGTGGGGCAATCCAACGGACTGCAGACGACATCTGATCAGCCTGCCCAAGTGCAGCAGTTCCACATTGTGAGCCACCCAGTTCTGCAGCAAATTCAGATCCAGCCGGCACAGCAGACCCAACAACAGCAACAACAGCAGCAGCAACAAGTGGTTCAACTACAACCGGGCCAGACCCTGCAGCCGGTGCAGCAGAACGTCCAGCTTCAGGCCTTCCAGAACCCAGCACAGGTCTTGATCCGGACTCCCACGCTGACGCCCACCGGCCAAATCAGCTGGCAGACAGTGCAGGTGCAGAACGCTGGTGTGACTCAGCAGCTCACACTTGCTCCCGTGGCCTCCAGCTCCAGTGGGGGCACGTTCACCCAAATTGCGCCTCTCACACTCAGCGGGACGCCCATCACCCTGAACACGGCCCAACTGGCCACCGGCACGGGGGTGCAGACTGTCAACATCGCAGGTCTGGGCACCGCCGGAGTGCAGGGCATGCAGGTGCAGGGAGTGCCACTCACCATTACAGGGGTGCAGGGTAAGAGATCCTGAGCTCTTTAGTCTAAGTGAACTTTAGGTTAATAATGTGCCTTGTGGAGTTGAAAGCTTGAATCAAAAGCAGCTGGACTCCTTTCAGGTTTCCGAAAGCCGCGGTGGGCTTCAGACTCTCACCCAAAATGGTTTTCACTGAATGAATTGTTGGCTCTTTGAATGAAAGTTAGGGTCACATAAAGTAAGGTGTGGATCACGGGGTGTCACCTAAGCCCAGGATGTGACACGGTCACTAGAGGTTAAATACCTGAGACTCCCCATCAGTTATTAAGAAGAGGTGAAAGGTCTTTAAGAACTTAAAAAAGTCCAGTTGCTTTCAATTCGAGCTTTCAAGACTTTCAAGGCTATGTCCTGGATGACTGAGAACCTACACAGAGATTTTGGTGGGTTTTGATTAAATGTTGGGTTTTGTACAGATTATTGAGGTTCTTTGGTTTTGTACCGTAGTGTCATTGCAGACTGAGCAAGAGGCCTCAAGTTTGAATGGTTGAGATCAATCCCAGTAGTAATATTTTATGGATCTTGATTGATAAATTGGCAGGCTGATAACATCTGATATGAGATTTTATTACTGAGTGTTGCAGTTGTGTAGTTTGTCTACCAGGAAGCACTTATATTGAAAATATTATTTATAACAGTCATAATACCAGTACATAGTAGTCATTTTGCTGTGGGAACTCTTAAATAATTAAATATTGAAATTGGTATCATTCTTAAACAAGCAAAAATGCAAAACATTTTTAATCAAATTCTGAGATATGCTGATAAAACGATAATAACAAGTTATCTTTCTGTATCAGGAACATCTATACACAGCCCATTTTAGGACAGTTATCAGATAGTGTTATTTTAAGACCATGAAACGTGTGTAGTAGGATTGTGGGCTGCCATACTCTGCTGAGAATTTTGTGTTGAGGGAGAGAAAAAAATCTTGAGTGCAGTTTGGTGTGCAGAGTGTGAAAAGTGCCTTTCGCAGCCTCATTTTAGCCATGAACTGCACTCCTCCAGTGAAAGCCAAACCCAAGCATTATTCGAGTGTGAGCTGGAGTTTGACAACACTCCCAGTCCTTCTGTAAGCACTTGCAGATGTCAGGTTGCTGACTCTGTCTCCTCTTTTCCCCACTCTGTTGTGAGAGCATTTCCACCCACATTGGTGGTGCTCTCGAAGAACAAACTTTTGCTGAAGCTTCAGTGGCTTGCTGACATCACAGGCATAATGGGATTCAGTTATGTTAATTGACAGATACACTATTACAGGTTTATTGCGTATTATCAAGTCAGAGCTGTTGTGTATATAACAATGATTATTTATTATAATAGAAGCTGAGCTTTACGCTGGCACTGGTATTGTTAAGTGCAATGAATTGAAAATGTATTTTTACATTTAGAACCTCTGATTGACTTAAGCTTGGCCATGATGGTTATTATGACTTTTTAAATTTCTTTTAATATATACAGTATGTGTGTGTGTGTGTGTGTATATATATTCTGTGTTTGTGTACTGTCCTTGAAACATACCATTGTGTGTTGTCGCGTGGCTAACAAATCTAGTCAGTCATTGATACTTTGGTATCAATGTTTAATTATTTTCAGTATATGTTAGAATAGAAGTGCATCTGATCCTTTCTCTTTTCACAGGCCAGCAGCAAGGTCAGGAAGGAGTCAAAGTTCAGTCCACACCGGTGAAGGTCGCGGTGGGAAACCTGGGCAATGCCATGCTGAACGCCATCAGTCCGGATCAGATGGGTCAGGCCCAGAGCCCCTCAGAGCAGGAGGGTCAACCCAGCAAGAGGCTAAGGCGAGTGGCCTGCACCTGCCCCAATTGCAGGGATGGAGAAGGGAGGTGCGTAGAAACCCGACCTCGGTGGTGGTGGTGGTGGTGCAGGATACGAGGAGGGTTCAGATCGTATATGCCGTTATTTCTAATTTTTGCAGTATATTGCAGATCAACGGGTCATAACCAATTAAACTGGTTCTTCTTCTTACAAATAAAATTTCAAGGTATAAATCAAAGAAACAGTAAACAATAGGAAGTATTAATTTACACCCAACGGAGTGGTGGTGGCGGCGGCCTGGTGCTTAGGACACTTGCGTCTGGTCCAAGAGGTCATTGGTTCGAATCCTATCCCCAGCACTATCATCATTGGGTCCCTGAGCAAGACCCTTAAGCCCACTCTCTCTCAGGGAGGCTGTCTCTGAAATTTGGAAATGGAAGTTACTCTGGATAAGAGTATGTGCTAAATGGCTTAAATGTAAATATCTTTGTATTAGAGCTGGGCGATATGAACAAAAGCATTATCATGATATTTTTTGTCATATTGATCAATTTCGATAATTTTCACGATATACTGTCATATTCTGTTTTTTTTGGATTCTTATACAGACTGAATGAACAAGTTAAAATAATCAAAGAATATTAAACAAATAATTTTCAACAAATTTCTACTTGAAGCGCTCTGAGCACTGCGGCAAAACAACGTCTCCGCCGACATCTTTTTTTCCCACTGAAGGCACTTAGCACTCACAGGATTTGTTTTAAAAATAACCGCTGCCAAAGAACAGCAAAAGAGAGCTGTCAACACCTCACCTCCAGAGCGCTTTCTCGGTGCTTGTTGTTGCTAAGTTACGAAAAGCCTCATCGGGTACTTTCACGTTTGTATTTTATTATTTTTTCCCTAAGCGGACGTGGTTAAGGCAGGACGGATTTGTTGTCAAAGTGGGCGCCGTAACTATAAAGCGCTGCGGGAAACCCTGCATTTTCATCCCTTTCTTCAGTCAATGCGGCGTACTGGTTGTCTGACATCTTTTCTTAAGGCCGTGATATACTTAACGCTACGTGACGGGTGCGCTTGTGGACGCTGCTGCTACGCAAGCAGTGTACTGACTATACCTGTGCGCATACTTTTGTTAATCTTGAGGACTCAACAGATGCCAGTATACGCCAAAAAAGCATCCAGTCCGCCATTAGGTGACAGAAGAAGACGAAGAAGTAGAAAGCGGCAGTGCGAGAAAACATTTTCCTGTGAAATGAGGGAAGAAAGATAAAAATTATTTGCATTCGGAAGGTGCAAAAAAAGACGGCGAAACCGTTCAGCTTGTTGATACTAAACCACGATGCTGACGTCACGTGGCTAAACTTTAACATACAGCCGCCCCAATTACTGCTGGTACTGCAACGCTCATAAATTTATGACGACATGCTCAGCGGACGCGTCAAGCCGTGATGTGTGCGCATAAGCGCTCTGATCGCGCTCTGATCTGATCTCGGCATGTGACCACTTTGCTAATGTTTACCACGCGGCTTCTTCGTGTGCTATAGGCAAATTTGCATCATTGGCCGCAATTGGCTGTTGTGCTGGCGTTATGCCAAGCTACGTGATTGGCCAAAGATACTGTCTGTCTCAAGCCGCTGTCACATAGTGGACAAACAAGTGTGATCGAATTTTATAGCTTACGTTTATCATCGTTATCGTCATCACATTTTTCTCAATAAAATATCGAGATCGTTTTATCGCCCTGCACTACTTTATACTTTAATATCTTTATGTAGGTTAATAGATTGACTGATAGAGATATAGTTATTTGGAGCAGCCCTAGTCTATTTATGTGAGCTGGGAACCTGCTCCCACATTCCATACTCAGTATATTTCTAAGTTAATTATGTGGGAAGAAAAATCTGTTTTTGCACAGTCTACTCATTTCCCAATTTTTACAGTTTTACAGTTTCCTGCTGTGTGTTCCGTTGGCCAGCATTGCGTTCCCACCAGTGCTCCATTGGGAACGCCTGATATAGATCAATAGTGTCACTTGATAGAAGGTCAGTGCATATGACACAAAGGAAAACATACCGTAAATCAATTTTCGGTTAAACGAGGTCTTAACAAATGTGTTCTGTCACTGGGATAAATGGATCTACTCCATGCTCTTAAGCCTACTATGTACTTGACCTTAGAATCTAAACAGGCTGTGGGACGCTGCAAGCTGTCAGTACTGATGTTTAATATGGAACTGTGAGCAGCTTGAGTCTTTTCTGAGCTTCAACACTCGTTCCGTTAACGATCACAGGCATGAGCAGTTAAGAGTCGGTCATTAGCCAGTACGTTGACTGAACACAAGTTTGCTGAGCTTCCTAATGACGTTTCACATGGGCTTGCACCACTGCATGTATATCCCAAAATTATACAGTGAAAGGCTACATAATTGTTTAAAGATCGTTCGGTGTTTGATAGAAATGCAGCAAGTATAAACCAGGCTTCTGTTAGGTAAACGTGCTTGGAGGCACCGGTGGAAGTTTGGTCATGTGACTAACATCACTAATATAACATGTTAAAGTTTCCAGTAGGAGTGCACGGTATAAACGGTATAAAAGGTATGCGATATAAATTTGGCCAACGATAGAGATTTTGATCATACCGGCATACCGCTGAAATTTCCGCCCCTCGCCCGCGAAAATGACGTAACCAAGTCGCATCAAATGCGCGAAAACCACACCACGAGGCATTTGTTTTCGGGAAATGGAGAGAGAGTGTACGAAAGAGCAGCTCGTTAAGAAGACCGGTGCAACGTCCATAATCTGGACATGGTTTGGATTTAGGGTCTCGGATACTGAGCAGAAAAACATAATCTGCAAAATATATACGCTGTTGAATATGAGAGAAGCCAAAGAATGCGCCATTACTTTTCCGGCCTGGGCCCGTATGTTTCGACAAGGGAACCGCTCCGTCTGCCGCTCGCCACGTCACGTCCCATCGATGGATTTGGCCAGAAACGTCCTTTTTATTTAATGGCAGAAATGATTAAAGATTCTTTATTTGTCACATGCTTAGTTCTACAGGCATAACGTGCTTAAATGAACACCTGGCTCCCTCATGAGACTGTGCAAGCCATTGTAAATAAAAGTAAGAAATTTGAGAAAGTAAATAAATAAAGCTAAGAACTAAGTAAAAACATGAATGTAAAATATTTACATTTATTTATTACATTTGAATGAAAGTTAAATGATAAGGACATTGGGCCACTTTCACCTTGTGCAATTTCTTACGTTTTTTGGTCTAAAAAAAGTTAAGACATTTAAATAATATATTTCTACACGGCTGTAGAACTAAAGAAAACTCAATAAACTAATGTTTTACACAAACAAGGAAAAAATTGTTACTTTAAAGTAACAGTTATATTGAAATTTACAGATCTAATTATATACCACAATGTATACCGTCTATCGCCCAGGGCTCAAAATGTACCGCAATATGATTTTTTTTTGCCATATCGCACAGCCCTAGTTTCCAGATTAATGTGCTTTATATACACATACTGCGTCTATCAGTACATACATGTGTATATATATATACACACACACGCAAAATACTGTTGCTATTTTTAGATCCCGCGGTATACCATATTACCGTATTACCGCCCAAGCCTAATTTGCCACAGTCAAAAGGGGAAGAGTAATTAAAAACAGCAATCTGTTAACAAATTCATCTATATATTAAATTGTAAATCGTTTATGAATCGTGAATCGCTTAGGAATCATGAATTTTGAATTAAATGAGATTTTTGGAATCATGCACCCTTAGTTTGTGTGGTAGTGTGCAACACATTATGTATTGATAATAATGTGGGTACATGTGTATTTGTAACCATGGGAACAATCAAGTATAAAAATAGTTGCTATATTTCATAACACCGTTGATCCTCAGTTTGGTTTTCTCTGACTTTAATTCATGAGAAATGAGTAAGAATTAATAACTGAATCACACCCTAAAAATCGCTGTGCATCACGTTGTGCCGTTTGTATAACGCGTCCTGCTGTGTTGCCGGCAGAAACAACACCGACCCGTCAAAGAAGAAGCAGCACGTGTGCCACATGGAGGGCTGTGGAAAGGTGTACGGCAAGACGTCGCACCTGAGGGCTCACCTGCGCTGGCACACCGGTGAGAGGCCCTTCGTCTGCAACTGGATCTTCTGCGGCAAACGCTTCACTAGGAGCGACGAGCTACAGCGGCACCGCAGGACACACACCGGTATGCACTCACACACACACACAAACGTTGCAGTGGAAACGTCTACCTTGGTCATGCATTAATTATTCACCTAATTAGGTTTCTTTTAGCATCACTTTGTTGGTGTATAATTGCAGCCATGAGTCTGAGTCAGCCAGTCAGCAGGGGTCAGTTTGTGAACTCAGGATAAATCTGGGCAATGTGGCAACACATTGGCCGTCATGATGCTTTTGCATATTGCGGTGGTTTGCTAATATTTTTTGCCAGCTACTATTTGCTAATATCTTTTGCTAAACAAGTCTAATTTTGATAAAATGGCATGAAATTTTATAATATCAGAGTTATTCTGACCAAAATGATCATGACAGTTTTATAAAAATCTTAAAGTGCTTGCAAGTTTTGTATTGAATACCACAAATTAAATTAGCAGAACTACAGGTTGTGTTTGGAAAATATTACAAATATTTGCATGATCTTTAAATAGCCTCCTTGTGGCTGTGAGAAGTAACTGCAATTTTTGCATATTTGCTGACTCAAAAAAGTTTCTGCACCTGTGTCACTGAGGCAGCAGGAGGTAACGTGCCTTCAGTGAAACGGTTAGGGAGTCTTGTGATCAGAAGATCACGGGTCTAGTAAAGGTACCACTGAGGTACTCATGAGCAAGGTACAGTGCTCCCTGGGTGCTGCCAAAAAGCAGCCCGCTGCTCCTTCACGGATGGGTCAAATGCAAAGGTCACATTTCGTTGTGGTGCACTGTGTGCTGTGGTGTGTAATCACTCACAAATCTACTTTTCACTCAGACACTGGTGACTTTATGAATATCAACATAGTACAATCTAGCTAACATGCTGCAATCCGTCCTTACCAGGTGAGAAGAGGTTCGAATGCCCAGAGTGTTCCAAGCGCTTCATGCGGAGCGATCACTTGTCCAAACACATCAAAACCCACCAGAACAAGAAAGGAGGCGCGGCTCTGGCCATTCTCACCACCGAGGACATGGAGGACGACGTCGAGGAGGGCCTGAGCTCGCCGAGGATCGTCACCGTGGCTTCACTCTCCCACGATTCCAACCCAACCACGCCGGCCACGTCCAACAACCTGGAGGAGGAATTCCAGTAGCGTCCGGGTCTCGACCACCTGGTTTATGTTGTTCTTTATTTTCCTAAATCAAATAATAGACACCGGTTTCCAAGTACATCTAATGTTTTTTTTGCTTTGTTTTATTTTGTTTTCATACGGAAATGTAAAACTTAACAAATATTATATTACAAAAGAGTAATCTAAAGAAGATTGGTTTTTAAGAGACATACGCTAACTATTTGGGGAAGAGGTGGTGTCATTTACAGTAGCACAAGGAGGGATGTGTCGTTCCCAGTACAAAAAAAATCCACTATGAAGATTCTTTCTTTAGGATAAAAAAAGGAAATCTCTATGCACAAAATTGTATATGTTTGTCAAATTGATATTAATTGATGACAGTTTATCTCAATTGACAGAATCGGGGAGGACGCGAGGCTTTTAGTTTTTACATAAATTAGCCGAGACTGGCGCTCTCTAGCTGCGCTTGGCAGCAGTTTTGGCTGGCTATGAGTCAGGCGAGGGACTTTTTTAGTCTAGAAAGCATGTGGACCTGAACGTACGAATAGGAATCATCGCCGCCCAACAACCGCCTCAGTCTCCAACCATTGCTCTGACTCGGGTGAAAAGGCCGAGGCTGTTTTGTGTCACGTGTCACATTCTTCGACATACTTCGTTTATGCAGGTCTTGAGCTATCAAATGGACCCAAGCAGAAAAAGAAACAAAGAAGACCGAAAGACAAGCAGCAAGGGTAATGATAAAAGCACATATGACATTTAGAGAGTTCTAAACAATGCATTCCATTGAGGAAAAAAATGGTCGAGGTTGAATATTAGATTTCTGTAAAAAAAGAAAAAAAAGGAAGAGTTACAAAAAAATACAATCTAGCTTTCTAAGACTGGTAAACGAAAGCAATACTTTAAAGACAATCCTTGTGAAACCATGTTTACATTAGGAAGGGCCAGAATAGATTTCCTGGAGAAATATAAAAAAAAACAGCTAGAAAGGTCTTCTTTGTGTTTTCAAAAGTCATATGAACTCTACTACAAATGCCTTAACACAGACTGCAGTACCGCTCCGGATTGAGTGGGTGGATTCGGAGAGTGGTGGGGATTTTGGGTGGGGTTGGGAGGGATTAGAACTACAAATTTGTGTACAGTTGCGCACAGATGACCACATATTTCATTTTTTATATACGCTAGCAAACACTGTGGCCAGTTAGGGCAAGTTGGGTACATGTATTTTTTTCTAATCCCTGTAAGACTTGAGGTCTTTGGAGTATCCAACCAACATGATTTCAGTGCTGATTCCTCCCTTTATGCTGACTCCTCCTTTTGCTCTGATTGGGTTTCATCTATATCACATCTGTAGGTCCGTAAAAAAACAAACAGCTGAGCTCTTTAAAAAAAACTGCCCCAGACAAGACCCTATCAGTCACTCTGTTACTCCTCCTCCCTCTCCACAAGAGGAGACCCGGTCTGCGTTCCAAATCCCATATTTCTGTTCAGAATAGTAAAGTACTATTTGATGGGGTGATATGCGATATGGGACGTGGCCCAAAAAATCACTTCCGAAACCCCTCGCACTTTTCTAGATCTGGGGCCACTGACTTCTTTGCATAGGAGGGACTTGAGTCCTTCTAGCTCAGTTATTTTTGGTGTTCTGAGACGTGTCTTGATGGCGTTTTTAAATTTGTGGAAATTGTGTGAATGTTTATTATTTTTTACCCTTCCCTCTTTCCCTGTTTTTTTTTTTCTCATTTCATTTTTGTTGATTTTATTTTCTTTTAATAGCTTCTGTTAACCCAGACTGTGTATATGGCTAATTTATTATTTATCCTAATTTCGATATATGCCTTTTTTCCAAATCACTGATGTGTAATTTGTAAGATGTCGAGTCAAGAGATTATGTGCGGCATGTTTCCTTTCCACTATGGTAATGATTTTTCATTTCTACTGGTGGTCCTTTTTATAAGTAAACCATAGCTTTCTTAATTTATATGGATTCTTTTCTCACACCACAACGATGTGTTTCAGAAAAATGAATAATTTAAAAAAATAAATAATTAAGTGGGGAAATAATGTTTAAAGTTTCAAATGAATGGTTGATACCAAACAATTTAGATGTTTTTGGTAATATTTTGTGTGACGACCGAGTTTTTCCTTTGATATTTTCTAGTGACATCTCATTTGTAAATCTTTTTCTAAGATGTTGAGTTTGTCTTCATGACATTTGATAACGTTTTTCTTTTTTGCCAGGTTAGCCTGAAAGGCTGCAGTTTATTGATATTTTTAAAATAACTTTGTACAAATGTGTTATGTTAATGGGTAAAAAAAGAAAGGAAAAAAAAGAAAAAAATCTTTGCCTGCATAACACTTGAAATGAAAAGTAAATAAATCTGTCTTAAATATTGGAAAGATGTTTACATATTTTTTGGTGTTGGTTCCCAGACATCTCATCTTCTTAAACTTTAGCAACAGTTTACATGCCAACAGCTCTAGGTTTTTTTTGTTTTTTTGTCTCGGTTTAACTTGCTCAGATAAGGGAGATAATATGGTAGATTCACCTTTTGTTCCACGGTGCAAACTTCAGCATAGGTCGGTGTTGATGCAAACCTTTAGTTCTTATGTGTACAAGTTTCATTTTTATCTCTAATCCGGAATTCATTCCAAACTCCTAACTCAAGCTTAGCCATATTCCTAAAGAAGTACTATACAAAAAGTGCATATAAAAAAAATACTAATCTAAGTAGGACTTTGGACTTTAAAAATAATTGCACAGGGCCCGTGTGCATGCAATAACGTGACTAAATTTGCAACTTGCTGTAGTAGAGGAGTTCCAAGATTTAGCCTGAATAAACTAATGCTTCACAACATTAGGTGTCACTAAAAGTCTGCAAGTGCTTGAAAAATTAGGTTTAGAAAAGTCAATTCATTGAATACAAAAGTAGGAAGAAATTATTTGTTATTTTGTTTAGTCAATCAAAAGTAAAATATTTTAGCAATTCCTTACACCTTGGAATCCTCAACTGTTTTGGATCTTAAAAGCCCTTTTGAATGAAGTGAAATATCTTTGAGAACCTAAAAAGGTCAGTTTTACTCAAAATTCAAAATTGAGTGTAGAGAATATAATAAGGAATAGAAATGGAATTGGAATCCTGGAATTTTGGTATCAAACAGCATTACATTTACCCAGATGTAAAAATCTGTCTTCAGGTTTTCATTTTACCTGTTCAATTAACCAGAAAAGTAGTAATTAGATCAAGTCTCCTGTGAATTTAAATAGTGAAGAAAACTCTGGCCAGGATTTTGACAATATGAACCCTGGATATTATCCCCCTTTTTAATCGGATTTTTACAGTATGGATATGTATTCAAACATGAAAATGTAAAGTCTCACCCATTACTTCTTGTCTTATTCAGCAATACTTAAGACTAAAAGACTAAACGTGGTGAACGTTACGTCAAGGTTACGTTTTCATTCCCTGCCTCCTGATAGAAACCCTGACTTTCTAGAAATCTCAGAAAAAAAGCGCAACCAACGTCATCGGGTTTATCATTTAGGTACTACCAAGGATTATATACACTCTGAAGTGAAAACCACTGCCGAATTTGTGCTAAAATGGGTTGATACTTTAATTAAATAAATCCTGACAGGATGACAACGGCAAGCCTGAATTTCCTATTTCGGGACTTTCGACAAGTCTCGGTTCTCGTCTTCTACAACAGCGCCATCTGCTTTCTTCAGAAATCGTCTTCGCTCAGAAAATGAATTGGTTCTTTGTATTCAATATATCATGGCCTTATTTTTGGCATGTAACATGTATGGGGCATCTTTCCCCACCTCTCCTCCCAGTAGCCACTGATCATTTACTCACAGCGATGACTTATGTCTCCTGCATGCAGGCTCGGTGCTGAGGGGCAGCCATAACACTGCTGCGGAAATATGCACTCCTGATATGACGAGCAACAACTGTATTTTGAAAAATTTGTGTGTTTCGTGTGGAGGATTACATGTGCAGTTGTGTGGGTGTGTGGGTGTGTGTTTGTGTGTGACTGGGTGGGTGGATTTGGATGAGAGCTTCCTTTTCTCCATTTAACTGGCAGCTTTGAAATCATGTCTCACCGTGGGGAAGAATCTGTTGAGGTAAACACCTGTGCTGTATGTGTGTAGGTGTGTGAGGCATGTATTTAGGGGCTTGTGAGGGACCCCACAGGCTAGCCCTAAAAAGGAAAAACTATAATTGGTCTGATTTTTTGCCTGGCTGTGTGAGGACATTCTTGTCTGTGGAGATCGGTTCAAAAAAAGGTAAAAAAAATTTTTTATAGAAATATATAAAATATATATAGAGGTTTATGTAGAAACCTAAAAGCTGCAAAAAGCTTTTGGTTACTGAGGTTGCAGTGGTGACTGCTAAGTTAGCAACAATAATTATTATTTAAATCTAGTTCTTTATGGATGTCAGTGGAAGTAGCTCACAAAGACAGTAATACAAGACTGTGTGTCGGATCTTTGTGTGTTTGAAAGAGTGTGTGTGACAGAGAGAGAGAGGAAGAAAACCCTTGATGCCACATATACACAAACAACTACACACTTTATGAGCACTGCAGAATTATTTCAGCCAATTTGAAACTGTCCTGTAGGCATACCACCCACAGTGGAAAAGAGATAAACACAGAGGAAGGCTCTTGCAATTCTTGAGAAAACCAAGTGTCAGTGCTGCTATGAATGAAACAGCAGGTTGTGTAAATAACCCTGTTATTATAAGGGTCCTAGCAACCTTGGCCTTAAAACAAGGCAAGACAAAGGTAGACACACACGAGAAAGACACAAATGTGAAGGTTTTCATATATTCCAAAAGACTGTTGTATTGTGTACCTGCAGGTTTGTTTGTTTTTCTTCATTTCACAGTGTGGGGGCACAGCACTTCTGAGCTATTTTGCTTTAAGGTGCTTGGTTGATTAATTAGTGGATATATTTTATTAATTATTTTATTTCAGCTATTTTGCTAGTTTTTTAGCCTTTTGTCTTCTTTTCAGTGTTTTGACTTTGCTGCGTTTTTGAAGCCTTTTCTTGTATGGACTGGTTTGTTGCTTTTTACAAAGCAACTATCAGCGGACAATGTCTAAGTAAATTCTTGAGTACAATAATCTGTACTTCACTTGAGTAGTATTTTATTTGGAAACTTATGACTTCCACTTCACAACATTTTAAGGCAAATACTGTACTTTTTACTTCTCTACATTTCTATCAAGGTTCTCGTTACTCGTTACTTTCAAATCTGTGGATAAAGTGGATGTTATTCCCCCTTTTCTAAAACGTGATTGGTTGTTTGGCAGGTGACAGTCTATCAGTAATCAGTACAGTTACATGACGCCTGTAGACTGTAACTATAAAACCAAGTTCAGACAGTTCTGCTGTTTTCTGTCTTGATTAACATTGTTGCTGTTGGAAAGTCATGAAGCTAGAGCCGTCGAGCTGGGTTTTAAGCAGGTTGGAATGTTGATTTTATGCTGTGAGCTGCATTTACAGCTACTGCACTGTCCTCCTGATTAACATACACATACAGTATATGTGTGCACACAGTGACAGAGCTATGTCAGAACGCTACCAAGCTGTTTTGTGGGGGTGTGTAGTCTTACAATTAATGAATAAAATACTCTAATGACTGGTCTTCTTTATCAGTTTAAGTTTCATTCTGTAACATTCTACCAATTCCTTATTCTACAGCTTCTACAAGCTAGTCAAGATTAGGTTTTGTGAGTGTTGTGGCAGTAATGCAACAATGCAGTGAAAGATGTACTTTTAATACTTAAGTATTTTTTAAAACAAGTACTTCAGTACTTTAACTTAAGTAAAAATCTGACTGTACAACTTTCACTTGTATTGGAGTAACATTTGCCTAGTGGTATCTGTACTTTCACTTAAGTAATTAAATTAGGTACTTTGCCCACCTCTGGCAACCATACATTTCAACTGTGCATTAAAAACAACCTGTATTGTGTGCCACTTTATTTATTTGTTTTTTCCTCATTCCACTGAGACTCAACACTAGAAGCTATTTACAAATATAAACTATTTTGCTTTTAGCTGCTTGATGTATTAATCATATACAGTACATTGTATTCTTTATTCATTTATTCTCATTGTTTTCCTTATAGTTTTTTTCAGGTTAGGTTTTCAAGTTAATTTTACTGTAGAAATTTGGTTTTTTTGCGTATTACAGAGCATCCAATCAATACATCCATATGCAGTACTGGATGGCTCTGCAAAAATTATATATAGATATTAAATATGTGTGAATTAGAGCACAAGAGCCCACATAAAGTAATTTCCCACGTAATTATGAATAACCTTTTTTCCCATTTCACCTCATTTATCAAAAACCTGAGGGAAAAAAAAAGAGTTTGTGAGTTGTCTGGCATTATAGGTCCTCCTGAGAACAAACCCTGGTATTTCTGGAAGGCAGTTGATTTGAGGTTTAGTTTGTTTTCTTTGTACACATGCACCTGAACTTTGGTGATTACTCTGTAATTGCAGCAGGACTATAGGTTCGTCATGAACAAGGTCACGGGAAGGACAGGAGAAACAGATGAGCTTTGACCTTTATCACAGTAAAGCACCACTTCTGTAATAACAGTAATAATAGTACCATAATAACACACAGACAGATCGGCACGTTATGTAATATAATATATAACATTTTGTAATGTATTTTTAACATTTATAATAGTTCCTTTTTATTTAATATTATTTTGTGTCTTTAGAACACAAACTCCCGAGGACAGTTATGCTTATTAACACCACAATTGTTTCAGTCATAACTATCATGACGACTCATATCATCATAAAACAAAGATAATAAGCAAACTAGCAGCTCTAACTTGTGCTATATAATGGAATACATTACTGACAGCATTGAAGAAATTAAATATCTCCATATTTTCAAAGACATAATTTATCATTTTATTTTTACCAACTGTTGCTTTTTGTATTTGTGTTGATGTTTGTGTATTTACTAATAGATTTTTGCTTTTACTTTATCTTACACTATATTTATACATTACAATGCTTATTTGTATTGACTGCGTCCTTCTCTTTGGAATAAATTATGTGAAGTTGTACATTTTAATAAGGTGTTACTGTAAAATAAAATGATAAAGACAGATGTATTTCTAATATAAACATTAGAACATTTATTTAAAACATACCTGTTTGGTGCTACACAGAGCACCAAATGCATAACTTTAGTGGTAAAGGTAAACTTGTAATAAAAGAAATGTCACACAGAAAAAGGACATCCAATAATTGAGACAAACTAAAATTCCTCTTTTAAGCACCTAAAACTGCTCAAATGTTCTAAAACAATTTCCAAAGAATTGTATTTAAAATTAGCTGAAATTTAGAGCTGGTCTGGTTTCGAATCATAGTGCTAAAGTCAAAAGTTATTCTACTAGTTGTTGCTTACAGTTTTAAAAACCTGAAAGTACAACTCAGTTAAACACTTGCAGGATAAAAAAGGTAAAATGTCCATATCCTGTCCTCAGTACTACTTGGCTTAAGGCCTTCTGAACTGGGAAACTCAGTAAACACAAGTTACTTAAGTAGCTGTTTCTATGAGACATACTAGTCATGAAACTGCAAAAATACCAACACCAATTTAGCAGTCGCATCCCAGGGCTGCTGACCTGAGCTGTGCTTTAGTTAAGTAATACACTTATCAAATTTAAACAGAAGAGCAACTCTGATTGGGTTTGGTGTCAAACGGTGTGCAAGGCAAAATACAGATTAACATTGTTACATTTAGGGCTTTGAACGAAACAAGGATGAGATTATCATAATGGTCGACAAGTTAGATTGAACAAAAACAGTGCCGTTGGTTGATCAGTCTTGAAGATTAGAACACAAAAACGGGAAACTCAATCTGAACAAACTGGATCTTGAATCAAATTCTCCGTCTCTAGAATACCTTGGATTCACTCCAGACCTTTCTGTAGACTGTAAAAAAGAAGAGATTCATTAGCAATTAAACTTATAATGCTGCACAAAACAATTTAGGGAAAAGATGCGTAGGTAGAAAACATCCATAATCCACTAATGTGACAAATAATTTAAGGATATGGGAGCATTAATTGAAGTAACTAATTATGATTGTGGCTGACTAATCAATCACATACAAATGATTATACCTTACAGATTGTGAATGAATGTTTTCCAGATTGAAAACTTGCCATACAACATAAATACTGAGGTTTCTAAACACCTGTTAAATCACCGAGTAGGGGTCATTTGGGTTGTTGGTGGTTGCGGCGGCCTGTGGGTAGGTTACTTGTTATGGCCCAAGAGACTGTGAGTTTGTTCACTTACTGACAAGTCTTCAATCTGGCAAACATTCATGCACAATCTGTAAGATATAATAATTTGTATATGATTAGTTCTTTTGGGGCAGTTGATAGCGTAATGGTTAGGGATTTGTCGCTGTGATTGGAGGGTCGTAAGTTCGGCCCAGTTAAAGGTACCACTGAGGTACTCATTAGCAAGGTACCGTCCTCAAGCACTGCTTCCATCAGCTGCCCACTGCTCCTTCACAGATGTGTCAAGTGCAGAGGTCACATTTTGTTGTGGTGCACTGTGTGCTGTGCGGTGGTGTGTTCACAGTGACAAATAATCACTCAACTAATTTGTTTATTCCAGCCTCTTCCAGTTTTAGCAGTAAACCTCCCTGCTTACTTTTTGAAATTGTGTTTTAAAGAAATGCCAGATTCTATGTACCTGATTATTTCAGTTAGAGAACTCACTTTGTGAGGTAAAGTCTGTGTTAAGTAATGTTTTCCAATTTTTAGATTTTGTGTGCAGGTCAGCAACAGACTATTACTGAAAGTAAAATGTAAAACCAGTTACACTCAAGACGTTGGTGACTTTAGGTAAGTAATGCTAAGAAGAACACAAAACATCAAAATGTAAGAATAGGAAAACATAAATAAACCACAAAATGCTTTTAAGCTAAACCAGGCATTTCATATTTGAAAATATTCTGAAAATAACCTATAAAGGTTTTTGCCAAGTGAAACAAAAGACTACCCCAGCTGACCTGAGAGGACATAATAAATAGTTCTAACCACTTTACTGCTGCTGACATATTTGCAAAATGAAGTGTACACATACTTCTCTAGATACTCCTTGACGTTGTCATAGCCGTAATATTTGGCTAAGCGGGTGAGGGCGCCGGTGGCACAACGTCCGTCTCGTTTCCGACACAGACTGCAGTTGCACACGCCTCGGCAGAGAGGACACTCCCACGTCTAGTCACAAACACACAGCTCATCGTCACAATCAGAGGAAAAACACAATTACAATTCCTAAAAACCTCATTATTGGTGAGAACCATTTCTATTTACTGATAAACATTTGCTCCACCATGTGACACTTCTGCCATTCTCTCTCCTTCAATCACCCATACATGCACACACAAACCAAACACACAAAGTCTCACAGGGTCCAGCAGGGCCGTACGGACGTCCTCCCCGTAACGGTTTCGCAAACACGGTCCGCAGAACTGCCCTTTCACCCCGTTGCAATACGGACTCCTGCATTCAGTCTTAGTGTCCAGCGTCTTCTGTCTACACTGGTGACACGTGCTGCCCTGAGGAACACAATAACCCAGATCAGTTATGCATAAAAGATTTCTTCCACAAATATACTACATCTAAAGGTGATCCCCTAAATAAAATCATATGTAATGCAGTGTTTGGTTTGTTAAGAAAGAATTAAATTGTTCAATTAACAAATTATAACAATTATTTGTTATTATTTGGAACTTGTGAAGGATTTTCCAGCCATAATCTGCAGCCCACATTTGCCTTTAAAACGTACATTTTCTTTATCAAGAATTTTGTCTTTAGCACGATCGGCCACATTGTCAAGCTCCTCCTCCGTTATGTCCTCCGGCATGCGCATGGAATCTCTCATTCTCTGTCGCTTCTTCGGCCTGCCTCCTCGCAAGCTCTCGTCCACCTGTGAGGGTGAAGATTTGAAATACAAGTGAGTTTTGTCCTGCGGAAGCAAAAACTAAAAAAAAAAAAGAATTTGTCTGAAACCAGTAAGTGCAAATACTGTATCTACAGTCTATCAAAGCAACTGCATGTACATGTGAACTTCACCTCCATCAGTTTCTTGAGGTCAATCTCCGCAGCACTCCTCCTCTGTTTAAGGGGGACAACGGGTTCCTGCTCCAAGCCGAAATGCTCAGGGGGTCTGGCTTTGCGGCTGGGGTTACGCCTCTCGCTGTGTACTTCAGACGCGCGCTTTCTCTCTGACGGCTGCTTCCTTTTTTTCTGGGGGGACAAAAATAAGGATGTTATGAATTTACTTAGAAAGACTATTTTATGGCAATAAGATGCATCAGTTCATAACTAGAGGTAAAGAATGCTGAGGTTTAACCGACAAAAGTTAAGTTAAGGCTGCCTTAAAATCTGAAATGAACCAAACTCAAAAGAGTTACAAATAGTTTTTAAACGAGTTAAAATCCTGACACTAACTTTTGTTGTTTATACTGTGCTGGAGACTGTGTGGACAATGCACAACACAGTACTTACTGTGGGTGTCGTCTTTGGGGAGAGTTCAGGTAAGTGTTTCAGATCCGCAAATAGCTTTGCAAGCTGTGTAGACACACATACACCATTAGGACTACAATCTTAACAAGGGAACAACTTAGTTCCATATGCATTATTGAGTTACTGCATACCATTGCTTTGTTCTCCTGAATATTCTTAGCCCTTTGGCTCAGTAGCTGGATTTCTTCTTCAGTCAGCTCATTCTCCTCCTCCTCCTCCTCCTCAGACTCATTATTGGCCATTTCCTCATTTTTAGGTGCAACAGGTGCAACTGCTTGGCCCCATTTCCTCCCTCTGTTTCCCCTTGCAAGATGACAACTGAGTGTTGGAAGCTGGGCTTTGGCTGGCTCTGAGGATTTCTTTGCCACAGGCTTTTCAGAGACGGAGTTTCGTTTCGAGGGAAACCTGAACGCAACGCACAGTCCCGAACCTCGCCGTTTTTGAGGAGCCGAATCTGCATCGTCGGAATAAAACCCAATGTCATCACTGTCTTCGTCCGAGCCCAAATCCTGACAGTCAGGAAAATACTGGGGTTAGTAAAGTGACCTTTTAAAGCCGACAGATCAAATAATTACGCTTGTCACTTACCACTGGACTCATCCAAGGGCTAAGCTGAGAGCTCTCTTCCTTGTCGAAGCCTTCAAATTCACCTTCACTGTCTGTATCCATAAAGATTTGAGCCAACTCGTCAGTGATGAACTTAGACTTGAAATGTATAATCTGGAATGGAGACATTTTTTAGTGGTTCAAATGAGATAGGTCATATAAAAGAGACAAAACAATATTCAACAACACAGAATCTGTTATTGTGCACTATATAAAGAGAATATGTTAATATTTAGAAATTTACGTCCAAGTCACAATAAAAACTGCACTGTGGATTAAGGACAACTTATCATAATTTCAAGAAAGTATTAGTAACCTTATCAATTAAGGAATGCACTTCCTAAATGACATTTTTAGCATTTAAACTAGGGATTGTCACTGTGAACAAAACAGCACAGCACACAGTGGACCACAACTAAATGTGACCTCTGCATTTGACCCAACCTTGAAGTGGGCATCTTGGGCAGAGGCTAGGGAGA
The DNA here is from genome assembly GCA_032718565.1 of Distichodus sexfasciatus. Taxonomy (NCBI): domain Eukaryota; kingdom Metazoa; phylum Chordata; class Actinopteri; order Characiformes; family Distichodontidae; genus Distichodus; species Distichodus sexfasciatus. The sequence continues at coordinate 1,063,071 of JAVGVS010000023.1, read as the reverse complement.
GGTGCTTGGGGGTGCTTTGGGTGCTCATGACTACCTCAGTGGTACCTTTACAGGTACAGGACTTTAGCTAGCGACCTTCCAATCTAACTGTTATGCTACCAATTGCCCCAAACCAGACGCTCTTTTGCAGAATGACTTCCATTTTCTAATTACATAGACAGTCTCCCTGGAGCAACTTGGAAATGAGGGCCTTGCTCAAGAGCCCAAGGTGACAGCGCTGGAGGCAGGATAGAGGCAGACTTGCCCCAGAAGCTCTTGGTCTATAACCAACACGTCGCCACCACCTCCGCCTCTTTATAAAATTATGCAAAAGAGTAATAATGATAACAGTACTGAGATGACACTCACTGGCTTCCAAGAATTGTGGGAATGGAGACTGTCCCGGCTGTCCTCAGAAGCAGCTCCAAAACCAACAAACTCTTCATCATCACTTGGACTTTCAAATATATCTGCCAGTGCCTTCTGAAAAAAGTAAACAAAAAGTGACCTCTGACCCTTAACTCACTGAAATGTGGTATAATTTAAACAAATCAAAATCAGTGTATGATAATCAAAAAGTCACATGATTTGATCCAATTTGGTGAATTAAAAATAGTGGAAAATATTAACATTTTCTAAAAGTGATTACAGAAGGAGTTTCTAAGGGCTGCAAATTGTCCAGAGAAATGTCATAAACATAAAAGATTTTTGTCTTTTAACCAGCAAAAATGTCACAGCTGCTTAAACATCGTCAATTAATTACCTTTAACTGAGTTAACTGTTAAATGAGTTTTAAAGAGTCTTGATAGTAAGTTTTGTTGTTTATATTCTGCTGTATTTTAATGTTTTAACATCTCCAAACTTTTTTACCTTTACATAGACATCACACATTTGATAAGCAATGAAGCAATAATTTAATGTGTTTAAAGAAAAAAAAAGAAATCTGCACCATAAGTTCAATCTTCAACTAGTACTAAACCGAACACAATCACTAGCCTGACCTAGTTAGCTACAGGCTAATTCAAGACTAATTAAAATAATCAAAAACGCATAATTAGAGCTACGATGAGCAACATTAGCTTTACGGTTCTTACCTCCATTGCTGCACACACGCTTTGTCTCTCAAAATGATTAAAACAAGTCCGAAAATAGCTACCAATATTAAAAGCCCAGCATACAATGAGAAGTAAAAAAAACAACACGAGCACATGGACTTCGTGCGCGAAAATGGAGGTGGCGACGCGCAATGACGAAAACGTTGTAAGTTTCCTAAGTACGTTTGTTTTACGACAGTTCTGCCCTAAGACACACTTTGAAAAAATATAATAATGCAGATTTTAAAAATGAACGTGTTTTTATTAAAACAGGTTAGGAAGAGCAGGGTTTCATTGAACAGCCGCACCTTTGCTTAAAATGGTACAGTCCGCGGCGAAGCCCTTTGTAGTTACGCGGGAAACGCAGCACGCTCGGCCCATTTTGAAGAAGCGCCTTGTTACTATGGATACTTTTAGCGTGATGAAACGTTAGTAGACACGTGCATTATAAACAGAATCTCTGCTTTCTAATAGTGCACACTGTGTAATGTTGATCTGGTGCATATATGCATGGTTGATTTGGTTAAATGCGCTCTACAACTACACGAGTTGTTCTGTTCTTCGTCGTCTTTTCATTTTTTTTTCAGCTGGTTTGGCACCTCGTGGGCCGCTTTTCCCCTCCCTCGTTTGTCAGCACGAGCACCTGCATCCGGCTTGCGCTCTGCGGGAAAAACGAGGCGCTTCGCGTCCGTCAATACTTCTTTATTCCCCGCGTCCCCCCCCCATTAACGAGCACGGCTTAACGAGTCCTTCGATGACAGCGAAATGATACGGTGCAGTGGGAGAGAGAGGGGGAAGAAGGAAATCACAGCGCGCAGCAGGTAGCCGTGCCAGAGCAAACGCAAATTACAAACAGCTGTTTAGAGCATTGTTTTGCTCGCTGTCTTTTGTGTGGTAAGCAAGCACTTTTTTTTGGCACACGCGCTACCAGCATCATGTGAATTTAGTTGTAGGTCCCAAATTGTCTTTGGGGAATAATTTGCTGTTGCTTCACGTGTTTTTTGTGATCTCATGCTTGCAAACCTACATATGGCCCTAAACTCTTGGCCTATGCAATTTAAACAACTGTATATCAATGAACCTAATATCTATCTATCTATCTATCTATCTATCTATCTATCTATCTATCTATCTATCTATCTATCCATCCATCCTCACACTCGCATAGACAGTCAAATTTGTAGTTTTTTGGTGTTTTACAGTGATACATTGGCGCCCCCTGCAGGATAATGTTACAATATTGTCCGTGAAAAATGAAAGTGGAGAAACTCTGGAAAATTGTCCTGATAAATAAGAAATCTTCCGTTTATTAGGTAGAGGACGTCGTACACATTGAACACTTAAATTGTCTTTTTAGGATCAACGATATTATTTCACTATAATCCATACGTTCATATGTGAATAATAGTCATGTCGTTTTTACGAGTGTTCCAACTTTTTTTTTTGGCCGGACAGGCGCGACTCGTTCACCTGCTGAATTTCCCTTTCCCGTGGGCCTCATGACTCATGACGTCATCATAACGCTTCACGTTATTTTTCTTGATAATTTCGAGCGTTTTATTCCGAAAATCAAGAATGGGCGGCTGTTTCTGTTGCTGTCAGTATGATTCTACTGGGGAGGTAGGAACCTTCATTCGAGGTTTCACAAAACGATAATCAGATTCGGTCGCTCCGCGTATGTGAGTTTTTCTGATCTGTAGCTTTCAACTCTGATTACCCTTAAACACTGTAGTTGTGTTAAATTTGAACATGACGCTGCGACTGGAGCTCAAATGACAAAGATTCAATTGTGTTTTGTCGTTGTTTTCGTCATATTTTAGGAACGAGAGGAAAGTAGGTCATGAGAGTACAGTAGAGTAAAACCTATCGCTTTTTCACTCAAACATGCGATTAATGTCTAACTGCTAGTTTGTCATATACACCTGCTACAGTGAGAATAAAGTTCTGCCTCCTGTTTACTTGTGTTTGCATTCTGTAGCGTAAACTTTAACAGTGATGCAGCAAAACTCGAGTGTTGAGTGCTCGAGAATTATCGCTTGTAGATGAGGGACTTTAGCTCGAAACATTAGGTCTTTATTGACATACTGTAAAACCTGTTTAGTTCGACTCAAACTGTTTGAGGGAACCAATTGCCTGAAGTGTATAAACCTAAACAATTGAAGCTAAATGTCAGTTATGTACTTGTTGTTAAAGTAACTTACAGTATACTTACAATAAATGCAGTATATTCTAAGTTTACTTTAATCTATGGACTTATTACTTAATTTTTTTAGTTGGGTTAATGCTTGAGAATGTCTAAGTAAAATGTTATTGAGTAAGTTTCAACTTAATTCTTTTATTAAGATATGCTATTAGATTTTACGTTATAGAAGTTATTTCAGATCACATTTAATCTCAGGAACCTTTAAACACAGTTTTTTAAAATTCAGAGATTCAGCGTTCTTAAGTTCATTGAAGACAAAGGACGGTAACATTAGCTTCCAATTAGTTTTAAGTCCAAATAATATGTACCATAAACTTTAATATTACAAACCTTACCTTTCCAAGGTGTCTCCTTATCTTTATTATAAGAAAACCTGCACTCTTTGGTATCTCAATTTATAAGACAGTTGGGACTGGAGGTCAAAGCCCAATTGATTTATTCCAGATTAAAAGATCTTTACAGTTTTTTGATGTTTTCATTCCATACAAATTCATTCCAGGATCCTACAGATTACAGACATACTGTTTTAGATTGTGCGAGATGGCAAAACAACAGTAAACGTTTGCTGATTGCTGTATATAACATGGAACTTTAAAAGCTCTTTATGGTCCAGAAATCTAAACACATACATTCAATGGTGAAAATAATTTAGTTGAAAAAGAAAATGTGAAATATAGCATTTTGTAGGGAAAATTAAGTCTTTTTGCTGTTTATATGCACTAATTACAAAGTGTAACTTATTTTACAGACACAACCTCTACTTGCACCCCCTGTGAGTCAGCAAGTACCTAGCGAGTCTGCAAGGCAACATCATCCACCTCCTAATGGTCAGTTCATTTTTAAGAGCAACAACTATATATTAATGTAATCAACTATATAAACCTACTGTACATTCACTAATTCTTTAGGCTTCTCTTCAATTCTTTGGATATTGTAATGTGAAGCATCTGTTTTTTGCTGTCCTTAAAATTGTCATACACATTGGTCATGCAAAATTAGTAAAAATAAGAATATTTGGAAAAGAAATATTGCATAATAGCAAAAGGTTAAATAAGGAGAGTACAAATGTTTTGAGTCAGCTCTCATTTCTGTATATTCTGTATATCAGAAGATGTTAATACTACTCCTTGTGAATAGTTTCCTGCACTTGCTTGTGTTTTTTGACTCAGCTTCAGAGCTGAAAAGCGGTCAAATCACTGCACGTCGTGTTGGCGTGCCAGACCTGGACCAGCGCTTTCTGGATGTGGCAGAAACCTTCAACGAGCAACAAAAACACTACGAGTGTATGACAGAGAGGCTGAAGACACTGATGTATCGGTATCGGTGTTCCCCTGAGGACAGCTTCTCGAAATGTCTGAAGAAAATAATGGAAGAACACGGTGGGTGACAGCTTTTTAAATATGGGTCCTCTAGGTGGCAGTAGTAGCTCATGAACTAGACACCATTACTTTATGGTTTATGTATTTGAACTAAGGCTGCACAGTGTGTTGTTTCAGCACTATCATCAGAATGTGTGCTTGAAGATTAGTCAGATTACATGACATGCAATGTAAAAAGAAGTCAAATTAAACCAAACCTGTCGTGCTACAACTTTGTGTCTGCATGTTGCTAAAGATGTGGATGCATGTCAAAATCAGCCCAACCCTTCTTTCCAAATAGAGCTAATCATGTCATTAAGTTAAAAAGTCCTCTGTTTGTTGTATCTTAATATGTACTTGCAGAGATAAGTAATGTTTCTCAATATTGAGCCATCCCAATTTTAACAGCTTGTTATATGAAGAAAACAATTCATATGTTATAATTACCTTTAAGATGGATGTAACATTTTAATGGCCATTATTATCATTTAATTTTCATTGATTGTCTGAAATTAATTTAACCCAATCTTGTGTGGTCTCTTTTCGGGCGCTTTAGACACACACCATGTCAGACTACACATGAAAGGTTACGACTTCAGCTTGGTGGTGATGCCGGATGATGATGTGCCAGACAAGCTGAAGCGGACTCAGGAGAATGTCAAGGAGCTGTGCCAAGCTGCCAAGGCCATCATATCCGTCGGGCCCAAGCTACAGCAAATGATCAACTGGGTGCTGAAGGAGGAAAACAGCCTGATCCAACAAGTGACAAAGGCAGCATCTGATCACCAGGAGAGGCAGCGGCAAACTGGGAACCTTCAAGAGAATCTCCGGGAGGCTCAGAGAGCTAAAGAACTGTTTCCTCAATACAAGGAAAATGCTGAGAAACTTCTCAAAGAGGCAGCACTGCTCTCTGGCATGACACCATAAAATGTCAAACTTTGCTCCATTAATGATGATATGAAAGGATAATTGAAGGACTATGACATGACACGTAAAAATATTCATAAAGGAATGAGAGAATAATCATATTAACATATGGCACTCAGATTGATATAGGTACTGCACATCTTCTATAAACACAGCCATAATATCTACTGAAAGCACATAGCATATTAACTTTTATAAATTCTAATATGGTGAAGAATCACTTCTTTTTATGAAGAATAGTATAGATAGCAGGACATTCCTGGCTGATTAATAGGAGTGGTCAAGTGTGAACCTCTGAAGTTGTTTTTGTTCTTTTGTTTAGTAGCCTTTTTTCTTTTATTTTTAGCATTTGAGTGACACACTTTCACTTTAAATGGAGAACAACTAACAGTACTTTGCCAATTAAATGTATTTTATCTGTGAAATGCTATAAGCATAGTTCAGATAAATGTGTGAAATGTGCAGAAATAAGGTTTAATAACACTATACTGTAAATACATTTGTATGAATATATTTGTATTAATTTAAGAGCCAATAATAATAATAATAATAATAATAATAATAATAATAATAATAATAATGGTTGTGGGGACATCTCAAAACAAAAAGCAATCATTTGATAATTTTATTCTTGAGCACCAGACACATGCTATTTTCATTTTGGATTGATGCTTTGGCATCGTTGATCATTGAATCGATGTAGATTGATGTACCATAATACACCTCATTTTTACCTTATAATTGCTTGTAAGTCATTAATAGTTTTATACAGTTAAAAAAACTAAAAGAGACAAAAGATTTGCTTTGGTTAAGTGTAGTCTTAAGATCTAGTTATTATGGGATTCAGTAGAAGCATCTCACAAAGTTGGTGTGAGGGAGAGAGCGACCTTTTTATGAAAATGGTCAGGTCTGGATTAAATATGACGAACATTTATAATTGATTATGGTTAATTGCTCTAATGATTCACGTTTTATTAGTTGCTCATCTTTTGTTTTGTATTGTTGGTGTTTGAGTATCCCGCTGGGTTGGGCCGGGACGAACCGGGAGATTTCTACACTTGTTCCAATCCTCAAATTGGGGGAAACGGAGACAACCTACCCCGCTCGTGGAAACGCTAGAGTCCCGCCCCAGCACGAATGTGATTGGCTGCTATTTGTGGCGCAGCCGCGGGCTCTTTGCGTACTCTCTCCCCATTGGCTAATTGGACTGCCTGTTAACAATAATGCCTTAAGTCTGAGGTAGTTCGAATGGGAAAAGTAACAAAGATGAAGGGCTGGATGTCGTCAAATAACTCGGCGCGTTTTTGAAGTCAATCGCGCCTGTAATTTTTCAGTTGAAGACACACCGACCGGAACTTCAAACCGGCGGAATATGTGAAGATAGCATGATAGTGAGTATTTGCGGAATGACCTTCGCTATTTAGCTAACTTATTACTGCTAGCAAAGCACATGCATTGACTGAATAAACGAAACTAGCTAGCGAGCGCTAAAACCATCAGCCCAGACGTGAGCTCGACCAAACTCCGAAAGATGTGATTGTTTAAATGAACGGATCGGTTTAATCAAAAGTATTGGGAAACACTCGTGTTTCCTTACAGTTGAGTCTGTGTGTGTGTGCAACGGGCGGGCGATCCATAGCTGTCAAGTGTCATTTTGTCCATTACTAAGCGTGATGAAGAAGAGGCTCATGTAGTGAAGTCATTGGTCACTATGTACTATTGATTCTTACTTATTTATGTACCTTTACATGTGTGAGGTAAGTTCTAAAGTCACTTGTTTTGGCCTTGTAGATTGGTGATTGTTTGGTAGGAATGAGGATGGATATAATTGTTATTTCAGTTTAATATTAAGATATTAAAGTGCTATTGTCATCATTACTAAGGAAGTGGTAAAGGGGAAGTGACCTGTTTTTCTTTCGAAATAACGTTTACACGCCTTTATTTTCAGGAGCACTTAAATAAATCAGCTATCAAGTGTTTGTGAAATAGCAGTCAGTATTCATGTTTTGTTGTCACCTTATTCTTAAGGGTTTGATCAAAGCAAAGCTGTATTTCCAGGTTTTCTTTCTGCAAACGTATTTTTGGTGTAGTACTACCCTACTATTTGCCTTTAAGGGAATGGGTTATAGGCTTATTTTTATGTTGCATTCATGCAGTAAGTATCATTACTCAGGGTGCAATGCAGAAATTCTTGGCAGTAGTTGGGCAGCTTCTCATATAATTGAGGCTGACAAGCTTGGAGCCTCCAGAGTATATCTCTGGGCATGGTCATCTGAAAGAAGACGTCTTTAACTTTTACCAAAGGGAGTTAATGCTGTTTGTCTCTGAAAGATTTTTGTAAGACCTTGCTAAGACTTTATTTCTTCTCAGATGAAGATTTCCGCCTGAAATGAGATCCCAAGCTTGCAGCAAGGGGATTCTGAGTCATTTTGTACCATTTTATGTAATGGCGTATTACGTTTTATTATTTTAGACAGTGGTGCTTGAAGTATGCACCCACAGCTATTTATTTCATGCTCAGTGGTTGACTGATTCTGTTTATCTCTGTCTACATGAAGAATATTTCAGGCTTTGTGGGATAAGATTGATCAGTACAGCACTGTAGTGGAGCTGATCAACACTGCGTTAAAATGATCATATAAAACACAGCTTGTGGTAACAGTTGGCAAAGCTTTCTGGAAGCGACCCATTGATTCTTGTTTATTTTGTCTGACTGTTTTTGTAATGGATGTTCTCTGTGTTGCGTTGCTTTGGTTGAAACACCCTGATCACTGGTATATTACTCAGACAATTGCTTTGTGAGTCGCAATAATTCTGTAAGCTGCATCTGGAGTCTAGCTGCTTTAATAGCTTCATTACTTTTATGACGTTTATCAGATGTTTCGGAGCAACTTAATGTTTCCTGACTGTCACAGTCTCCCTCGAACAATTAGTTCTTAATGGTCCTGTTACTACTTTCTCAGCCTCAGCTCTTAGACTCAGGCTGAATCTCCTGGCATGCATCTACATATATCAGATGCTTTTTATCGAGTGCAGTTTCCATTTCCTAATTAGAGGGACAATCTCCTTGGAACAACTTGGTTAAGGGCCTTGCTCAGGGACCCAATGGTAATGGCGCAGGATTGTGAACTCGCAAGGCCACTCATCCCTTACATATTCTGAACGGTATTTTTTTTTTAACAACTCAGACCTGTAACTTTTTACTTGAACAGATTTTATTTTCACGTATGTACCTGAAAGCTGCCAACACATTAAACATTGCTGAAAGTTTTATTGCAACATCGTTTCTAGAAGTTTGCCTGGACCTCGCAAGCTATATGCATAGGGAAATATGTTTGTTTTTTTGTTTAAATAGAGATTTACAGAATATCCATGACCAACTTTCTTGATGCTAAAAAATGACGATGGTGGTGTTTTATTGTTATTCACTGTCTGATATTTCTGGCCATTATTGTACATTTGTACAGAATAAAATAAATGAAGTGAATTCTGAAAATAGGCAAATATATAGGCTATTAGACAAAAATCCCACTGTTATTGTTTAGTTGTTAACATCAAACCTTTCTGATCTTTTAATGTTAATTGAAAGAAAGTTGCATATTGAGGCGTGAAGTACTATTGAGGATCACATGTGAAATTGTGAATCTGGTCAAGTCATGTGAACCAGGGTTGCAGCAATGTTTTAATGTCACTATGTCAACTGTTCACATAGCTTTAGCTGTTTGAACATGTCTGGGTTAGTGTTTTGTATTACATGGACATAACCTGGAGTAACTTTCATTTTCTTGTCATTAAAAAAGCACTTTTACCAGAAGATGCTTGAAATTTGTTTGCCTTCAGGGCCTTGTTTGTGTTCTTAATGACACAAGAACAACTTGTACATCTTTTAAAGCTCTATGTTTGATTCTGTATGACAGAATACCTTACATTTCTGTGGGTTAGTGTGCCAAACTAATGGCATGGACGTGGCCAACCTTTTAACCAGGGCATTCGGCCTGCTGGTGTCCATTAGACTTGACTTGATGCTCTTGCACAGTGGCTTTCAACTTTTATATAATGCACTGGTTTTAACTCTCCTCCAGGGCCTAAGGCTTTAGTGACAGATAGATTGGTGTGTGTGGTTGTGTGTTTGTGTGAGATATTACCAGTTAAGGAAGAAGACATGAAAGATGAGTCAGAGGAAGATATAAGGGATGAGTATAAAAGGTATACACTTTGAGAGTGGGCTGCAGTCGGACATGGTGTGTGTGTGTGTGTGTGTGTGTCTTGCCCACCAATCATTGCTTTATGATAAAGACTCTCAGTGCTGATGTGCTGTAGTACTGCCAGGTGCATTTCCTGCTTTCGCACTGCCCGCTTTGTTCAACTCGTTCATTTGTCGGCTCCTGTAAAGACTGCCGCATCTTCATCCAGAAGCAGCGTCGTGAATCAGTCGGTCTCAATCGAACGAGCAGACACGTGAACATGGACGTGTCTGTAAAAAGACATTTATCCTCTTGTTCAGGTGTCCTTGTGTTTGTAATAGTCCTCATAATCCTGAAATCTTTTCTTTGTTCTTTTTAGAGCATTTGGGTAGTTTTAATCTTCTGCAAGGTTATTTAGACGAATCTTTTTCTTTACTCAGACAGTTAAAGGCCAGTAATAGCAATGTTAGGTCGTCACTGTTTATAGGGGTGTTTACAGCAGTAATAGTTGCTACAACTTCACATCCCCGCCTTTGGGGGTAGAGATGGAGGGTTTGTATTGTGGAACTAGAATGGAAAGTATTGTGTTAATTCAGCATATTGCCTTATGAATATCAATTGCTTGTGAATTGATCAGTTGCCTCAGAAATAAATTGAATCTAATGGAAATTGTATTGGAACTGACTTTGTAATAACAGCAGACGTCTAGTCTTCGTCTGTAACAACATAACATTCTATTGTGATGACACTTTGGGGTTTACACCCCTAGCGCAGATCTAGGGAGTGAGGGGGAAACGGATAGACGTAGATAGAAGGACGAGAGAGAGAGAGAGAGATATGACCTGTTGAATCCATGTTAAATGTTTCCCTCCCAAAATGTCGTAATGATCTTTAACGAGAACACTGAGCATCTTTTGTCACTTTTGAACCTGCAAAGATAAATTTGTTAAACGTTCCCAAACTTAGCATCTGCAAATTTATTATGAGTTTTGTGAGCTATATGTTTAGGGAAACAATGTATCTATGGAGAGAGGGAGAACGATGGGAAGAGAGATGTTGAGAGTGGGAGGAAAGGAGGGAGAGAGAGAGAGAGAGAAGAGGAATATGAGACGGCACATAGACAGGGAGAGCCGGCGTGAGATGGCAGAGAGATGTGGAGAGAGGGGGACAACGTAAGGAGAGGGGTAGAGAGAAATGGAGGGAGAGAGAGAAGTAGGGGAGACTGCAAGACCCATTTGGAGAGAGGGAGAGACAACATGCAGAGTGAGAGATTGGGAGAGAGAATGAGGAGATGGCACACAGACAGATGAAGTAGTCTGACAAACGGGTGGTGGGCAGGCAGGGAGAAAGGGCATGATCAAAAGGTGAAGAGTGGGAGAGATAAGAAGACAGTGATGGAGAAAAAGAGGAAGCCAGAAGAAGAGAGATATTGCATGCGTGTTCCCTCAGCACATCACTGACACTTATGTGGCAAGACAGGAAAAAGCTGCCCGGGCAGTTTCTCTGGTTCTTAACCTGACACTCCTCCCAAACTGACATCTGCCTTCTGATTGGTGCCTGTCGTTTCCTCAATGCCCTGCTGGACCGAGTTTGGGTGGGTGGGGCCCAAAGGGAGCATGTGCGGCAGGAAACGAGAAGAGCGAGGCTGTCGAGAGCGAGCGCTGGGCGGTTTAGTCCGTGGGCGTTCTGTGGTGTTCTTGCAAGCGCTCCTGCCTTCTTGAGTCTCTTTTCATCTGGACTCTGTGAGTATATTTAAACCTCATGTTTTTTCTCAACTTTCCGCCGCAGGAACCCTCCTCAGTGTTGGCGGCTTCAAGTGGGCGAGTGTGAACGTTTTCTGCCCGGCGTCTGCGTGGTGGAATGACTCACGACGTTTGAGCGACGGCCCGGGACGGTAAGGACAAGCCGTCTGGACGTCCGTGTGCATATTTAGGAGCTAGTTGAGAAGTTGATGGAATGTAAATATTGCTTATAGTTTCACACTCCGCTCTACATACTTCCCTTTAAGTAAGTCAATAAAGCGTTATCGGGTCACGCTTTGGCGTTCGTTTGACCCGCCGACTCGAGAAGGTCTTATATTGACGAGCTTGGTGCTTAAAGTCCCAACGCGCCACTGAAACGAGAGGCTTAAAGACGTGGAAGGAGCCAAATGAGAAAAGTAGCTTTGCATTTGTCAGAGATTAGTTTATGAAGAAATTGAAGTGGGCCAGAGGTGACGGCTGTTTTCAGTCGTTGAATGAAACCATTGAGGAGAAGTGAGAAATGTGACATGTGCATAAGATTACAGGGCAAGGGGTTGTCACTTTCTCTCGCTCCCTCTCTCTCTACAACTTCTTTACTCGCTGTCTTACAAACGAGGTTCCCTATTTTGCTTCTGCAACCAGAACATGTCTAGGTCAAAATATTCTAAACCTGAAAAGCTTCCTCGAGTCGCCCATGGGTGAGCATATTTGCCACAGTGATATATTTCTGTTGTCTGATGTTATTACAGAGCCGAGGTGAAAAGTAAACACCTTGCGGTTTGTTCGCCGAGTTCCTGCACTCGTGGTTCTGCGTTCGACATTAGTGTTATCGCATTAAGCTGAATTGGCCTCCGTTTCCAGGACTAAACATCTTCGGAAGCGGCGGTGGTCTGGTCTGGTGCCTGCCCCATTTGTTAAAGTCTCATCCTTTGACACTCGCTCAGTCTATTCCTTCTTCTCGGGCGGTTGCTCTGCGGTTTCATTGGCTTGGTGTGAAAACGTAATGGAAAAACCTACGAATGAGCCCTTTGGAAAAAGGGTTGATAGCCAGAAATAGATGCATGTTTTGAAGATGAATGTCTTTCCTGAATTACTTCTGCTCTTGGACATTCCTGCTCTGGACTGTGCTACTATTTCCTTCCAAAGTTCTCGCAGCATAGACACTTGTTCGTTTTGTAGAGTTAAATTTTTAGTAGTTACTGCATATTTGGAGAACTTCAGTTCTCTAGTCATGACTCTTTGGAGGCTGTGGTCTCCATCCTGACACCAGATTACTTTTGCTAATTTCAGAAGAATAGTTCCAATTTTATGGATATATTGAGACCAGAAATGTATATTTCCTTTAGGAATTAGAACAGAAAGAAGAGAACTTATGAAAGATATTTGACATTAGGTGTAATTTTCTGTTTAAATAACATTGCCTCAATATCTGTATATCTGATACTATTTAGCATGTTATTGTGCTAGATAATTATAGTTTTTGCTGATTTTCTTTCTTTCTTTCCGAATTATTGCAATAGAAATGTTTTAAATGATTGGGCAAAATCTCCAGGTGGTAGCACTGTGATGGTAATTGATAGTCTGATCTAGAGGTCAACCGACATCGATATAGTTTATTGCTAGTTAATGGGCCGATTACCGATATTTGGAACTGACATATCAAAATTTATTTTACACCAAGCTTCTCCTTCTCAGTGTGAGTGACAACAAGGCTTCACCATTGATTGGCTACTACTCGTGTGATATATAGCCAATCAGAGACTGTTGTGGGTGGGACATTAAATGAAGCAGCGAGTCGAGAGTAAATGGCACAGAGAGTAAAGACTGCAGTGGAGCCACAGTACTGCACCTCATAATTACTTAATATCAGTGATGGGCAAAATTTAACACCAATACAAATAATCGGCAAAATGCCTAATATCGGCCGAGGCTATAATTGGTCGACCCTTAGGCTGGTCAAACAGGTTTTTGTAAAAGCTAACGTACCAAAGTTTAATTTACTTTTTAAAGGAACTGATTGGGTCCAGGCAAATTCTTATTAATCTAGGTGTGCCGGGTTAGGTCATTGTTATATAAATGCTAAGTACTTGTGTCGATACTTGGTATTGGCAATTACATAAAATTATATACTGCAGCCCTGTTAATAAGACTTGGTGATATCGTTGAATCCTTGTCAATTGTGCCAATGTGATGTATCATGATGAAATTATTTTACACTCCTAGTTAAACCCAGCTTAAAACTGAGTCGATGCCGTCAGTACATTCCACCCTGACTTTCTGTTTTTTAGTCGAATATATGTCGATATTCACTTTCGTATTACTTTTTGACAGTTTTTGCTAATGGACCCTTATCTTGTCCGAACCCAGAGCTGTCCAGCTGCAGGTGCAATTAGTGCTCCTTGGGTGGCACTGCTGCAGTGACAGGTCTGTGAGAAGGTCAAACGCTGGGGCTTAATAAGGTCTCTGCTTGTCTGCTGTGTTCATTTCCATCTCATCCATCCTCATTATCCAACCTGTCATCCTCACTACCTGCAGGGACAAACAGCAGGGCCTACGGTCCGTCCCCCGTAGCGCGGAGAGAGGCTCGGTTAATCTGTTAACTCTTATTTGTCTTGTGCAGACTGATGTTCTTGATGCATCTGCTAAAATGTCTTCACTGCTCTTGCCGCGAACAGCTGTGGCTCAAACTAAACAAAACTATGTAATCAGAAATTAGGGCTGGGCGATTTATGGCCTCAAAACAAGATTGTGATTAATTTACACTGTACTGTATTGTAAGAGGACAGTACATGAACGCACACTGGGGAAAGTATTAACAGAATTTCAAACATAATCCAGATAACCAACATACGCAAGGTTACGTTGATTAGAAGTTGTGAATATTGGTTTTGGTTCATTTTCGGTTAATATTCCAGCCCTACCAGAAACAGAGCTAAAATGGAGCTGTTTTGCAATACCTGGATTTGTGAGCACTAATCTCTAACAGTTAAAGTCTTTGTGCTCTGATGTTTTTAGGAGCAAATTTGCCCGGATTAGCAGCCACAAATGCAAAGGAAGCAGGCGGCAGGACTGCCTGGCCACACATCCTGATTTAGTTGATTCGCGTGTGTCGCAGTCCCCAGACGATGCCGTTAGTTTCTGCCTTGCACAGCCAGGCAACGTTGTGGCCTGCAAATGAGGCAACGTGTTGCTGCTCTGTTCCTGCAAATCACACATTGTCTCCTGCTTGTGTGAAGAGTCATTTTGATTTGCTCATGAACAGGGCAGGTTTGGTGTTTGTTTTTGTTTTTTGTTTTTTTGGTCTGTGTATCTGTGAGGTCGTTTACATGGAAACTTGATTGGCAAAGTTAACTTTTCACCATCTGTTTCATTTATGACATGTATGAGCAAGATCTGAATGATTCGTCCTACCAGTAAAGGTCTCTGGAAGCTGGTTCCAAACCCTTCCACGCCTCAAAAATCAAAGCGGCCTGAAAGCAGCACAGCTTGTTTAACCAAACAGCAGAATATACATGTGGAAAAGATTGCTGCTGAGTCACGCCAAGCACCATCTTTTCTCCAAACTACAGTTGCAGTTGCTGACTTTATTTCACGAAACCATCACGCTCTTAAACCAACTCACCTAGCAACTTCCGATCTAACGTGGTCAGTTTCACTGTAAGTGATTGTGTTATATCAGCATTAGAGGTCGACCAATATTGGTTTTTCAGGGCCGATATCAGTACCGATTATTGCTAGTTAATGAGGCCCAGAACCAATATTTGGAACCAATATGCAAAAAAAAGGAAAAGAATCTGTCAAAATTTAGAATTTAACAAACACCAAGCTCAGCTGAAACTCTTCTCTCTCCTCTTCTCCTTCTTGGAGCTTTGTGCTGCTTGTATGTGAGTGTGTAGTGAATGATGACAAGGCTTCAGCACTGATGTGTGACACACAGTGAATCAGAGAGTGTTGTGTATGTGTGTGTGTGTGTGTGTCTGGGACATTAAATGAAGCAGCAAGTCAAGAGCAAACAGCACCGAAAGAAGAGACGGCAGTGGAGCCACAGTAACGCAACTTGTAATGACTTAATATCGGTGATGGTCAAAATTAAATACCGTTAATCGACAAAATGTCTAATATGAGCTACCCATAATCAGCCCGGCTGATAATCGGTCGACCCTTAACCAGCATATATTGTCACATTCATCGCCACAAGATGAACTGAATCAATATTGATATCAACATCAAATTCTTTCCATTGAGTCAGTATAATATGATACGTGTTGAAACTTGATTTACGCCCCGATTGGTTTCATAAACCAGTTTACTTGATATTTCATGCCTTGAACTTGTGCATTTTTGGTTGTTGCCTTGTAATCTTTTCTAAAAATAAGAAGCATGCAAAACAAATGACATGTTTTCTATGCACAGTGTTCTGTAAAAATTTAATTGCTATTAACTGTGATGTCCTGTCGAGCAGCAAACCATAACCAGTTTTTTACATCCTGGAGCTAAATCTTTGCTGAAGCTCTTGGCACTTTTTGCATCTTCGTAGAGATCTAAATTGTTCAGTGGTCATTAACTCCAGTCTGCTCTAATGGGTCAACTCTCTTAAGCCTACGCTCACTCCTTCTTGTTCTTTTTTCCTTTTATACAGAGAGGTTTGGGATAATTAGAGGTCTTTGCCATGCATTTTCTGCCATCAGAGTTCTCTTGTTGTGCCCGGCCTCCATAATGACGTAGTTTTCCAAGCCTCGGCTGGGAAGATTGAGGTAAGATTGCTGGGAAGACGCGCAGTTCTTTCAGAGCTCTTTTATGCGTTGAAGTACTCAGATCGGCTCTTATAGGATGACTCACTGAATTTCTTCCATGAAGTGATTTCTAAATTTACTTTTCCTTCATCCTGGCATTATGGTCGTCCAGGCCACCCTTTGTGCTCCTGTTTTTAGCGCGACACGACAGGCTATTTTGGGAGCGTTTGTGGTTACGTAAGGAGATACTGAGAGCGGTGGGTTCATGTCAAGCATGCAGGTTGCTGGAGATAATTTCTTCAGAAACACACAATCCCCAGTGCTGCAGTCTTGACTCGGCGTGGAATTCCTTGCACGGTAGAGTTTTGCAGAGTGTCTACGGGGGGATTTTGGACCAAAATTGTCGCCCCCTCTGTTGCAGTTTGCAATGCACCGTTGACCTCCGTTGCTCTTTCGTTTTCAGTTGTTGACGCCGTTTCGCTAGGACATAGTGTAACAGGGTCTATTAATATTGCAAATCTTTAGCAAGCTCTAACATTACTGCTTCGGTCAACAGCTTTCTGTATTTAGAACTGCGTCTAGGCCTATGTGTTTTTACGTCCAGCCAGTGCTTTTTTCCTTCAGGATTAAGATTGGTTGGGCGTTTTTTGCAGAACATGCCTTAAAATCCTATCTGTGGGTTTATGATGACTAAGAGAGAGAGAGAGTGTGTGTGTGTGTGTGTGTGTTTGTTAGTTTCCGGTTCTGGGGTTGATTTTCACACAATCTGACAGACTGCTGGGTTTTTCTGTGTCTTAGGGCAATGCTATACTTCCTGCTCTTACACATCTTGTACACATGACCACCACACGCCCCACACACAAATGCATGGGCACATCCCAGACAGCAGGAATCGTCCCATTTTGAATTAATCTCACTGTTGTTTAGCGAGATGATGGATTAATGGGGGACATCTTCTAGAAATAGAACTCGGCCCCGCACAAATCTCTCTCTGGCCTGAAAGGCTTAGAGGGCCTCTGTGTATTGGGATGCTGATTTAGAGTCATACAGTGTTGGTCATGAAACAGATGCAGTACCGGCCCCCCATATACACACACCGGGAACTTTGGGTGGAGCAAAATTCCCGGACTTGATTTCAGGCTCAGAGTAATGGCTCGCTGGCAGGAGATCAGCCGAAGTTGCTCAACGAAAGGTTTGAGATTTTTTGGTTTTGGGATTGTCTTACTTCTACATCTTACACATTACCTTTGATCCTTGTTTCTTCTTACATTGGAACAGGAGTTAAAATGGCTAGGCTTCAACCTCATATAAACTCACAATTCAGTTCGTTGGAGACCAAAAGAACACTAAGAGCTCTTAACTCAAATAAATACTATACCCCTGTACTGCATATTATCAGATTTATTTTAAATGGAGAAATATTGTGCCTTTTTTGTATTCTTACACCCCTGGTCTAGAGTGAAATTTTAAATCACTGCACCGTCTTCTTAATGCACGATGACTAACAGTGTTTACTTTGAAAGTGTTAATCCATTATTCCAAGAAGGGCTGCAAAGAGTAAATCCGGTGGCTTGTTTTGAATTACAGACTCAATGGAACACAAAAACAAGACCACTGTTAACACATAAGATGCTTTACAGGCTTCATTACATGGTACTTAGAGCCTGCCTGATATGATTTTTTAAAAAGCACAACAAAGTTCCCCCCGGGAAGCACAACAAATTTCTCATAACATGGTCTTCTGTTTCTCTGTTTATCCCTCTTTTCTGCAATTCTTACAGTGTATCGTCCAATAATATCGGGTAATGAATCATCAGCCGTGCTGTACAGTTTACTGGTACAATATTGAACTAAGTGCTGTGACAAGTTTGTTAGGTCTTTTGCTGTCTGCTCAGTGCTGTTGTACTGAGTGATAAGGAAACGAGTGCATTACAGCTCATTTGATCATCTACAGTATGAGATTTGACATGCTGAAGTAGGCTGCAGTGTCTCAGTTTAAGCCGCCACTTAATGTACTAATCCAGAGATGGCAGGAGCTCGATGCACACCCAGATAGATTAATCAATGAGCTCTGACTGACCGGGCTGCTTTACACACTTACTGTTCTCTCCCCACTCCCTGCCTTCCCCTCTCTCTCACTCTCCCCCTCTTCTCTCCATCTTTCTCCTTCCCTTCTTTCTTCCTCCTGCTTTCTTCCTCCCGTCTCTTCCTCCCCTTCTCTACATCAAACTCTCTCCCCTTTTCAACACCTCTCTTTTCTCCCAGTTTTCTCTCTCTTCATCTCTTTCTCTATCCCTCCACTTCTTTCCATCTCTGTCCTTCCATCTCTCTCTCCCATTCCGTCTCTTCATCTCTCTGTAAACCTCTCTCCTTCTCCATCCCCTTTCTTTTCTCCATCTCTCTCTCCCTCCCTCTCCCTCTCTTCATCTCTCTCCCCTTCCTTCTTTTCATCTCCCTCTCTTTCCTTTTCTCCATCTCTCTCTGTCTTGCTCATTTTCTCTGTCAGTGAACAGCATGTATGAGCTACAAATAGTGGTAAAGTACAGGGCAGTGGTGCGAGTACTATTACAAATAGTGGTCATCTTACTGGTCGATTTGACTTCTTCAGAACAGTTTTATCAGTAACTTTTGCTTTGGTTGCTGTTGATGAAGAATGGTCTTTTACGTTGATTGGGACAGAGCCATGTGTATGATCACAGTGGGGTTTATGAAGTCAGTAGGATGTTCTAGCAGTTGAGTTGGTGAATTGCTCAGCATGTCGTTTAACCTTGTTTTAGTTTGAAACTTTCTTATCATTAATGTTTAAAAAAGTTATGTAAAACTTACATTGTTTACTTAGTATTGTGTCAGTAATCTATGTGGGCGTGCCTGCTTTTCTTCCTCTCTTCTCACTCCCTCTTATGCACTTTCACTCACTCTGTTCTCTCTCTCTCTCTCTCTCTCTCTCTCTGTTCTCTCTCTCTCTCCCCCCCCCCCCTTTTCACCCATCTGTAATTGCTCTTTCTAGTCAAATACGCACTTATGTAACGATAGTGGCCGAGGGGGGGAAGAGCCGCTGTGAGCCAGCTCTCTGCCGGCACTGCCATGTAATATAGAGGGGGGAAAGAGAAGCACAAATCCGAGAGCTATGACCACGATGTGGACAGAGGAAGCGACCGGGGCAGTGGCTATCGCTGTGAGAATGAAGGGGTGAAGAGATTCAGATGTGAGTAACAATTGCAGGAGGCATTTGGATAAAGACCAGTCTTCTCTACCAATAGTGTTAATGATTTAATTTGGACTTGTGCCAAAAAGTCTGTGAACAGTAGAGTTTGAGAGAGAGTGGGAGTTGGAAGGAAAGAGAATAGCCCGGCTGTGCTGAGACGTGTGTGTGTGTGTGTGTGTCAACATTCGGTGGCGCTGTCTGATTTTTGCCTGGCGTCTGGGCAGAGGTGAGAGTGACTCCTTCTTTCCGAGTTGCTCCTTTATCTCTTTGGAAAGACAGCTGTTGTCTAGAAAAGAACAGTGTGGTTGCAAATACTTGGAGAGGTTTCAGCTGTTGGTTGCTGTCTACGTGTCTGTGTGTGTGTGTGTGTGTGTGTGTGTGTGTGTGTGTGTGTGTTTGTGTGAGAGAGAGAGTGAGAGGGCTGACCGATGTACGCCTACGAATTTATCTCTCCTGGCTTGAGCGCTGCAGGTAAACTCCTGTCATTATTGCTCGATTTAATTCGGAGCGCACAGGGGAGGAAGCGAAGGCTGAGAAGTGAGTAACTACTAACAGTGTTAGTGTTAATCAGATTTTTTTCTTGCCGCGTGCCGCCGTCTGAGACAGACGGAGGCTGGGAATTGGTGTAACTGCAGGTAAATTGGAATTTTGAAGGACTATAGTCACTACTTAAAGCCAAGGGCAAGTTGCAGCTGTCTGAAAAACGCTCAGCTGCTCGGTTTTGCACTGATGCATTTGATGCCTATTGTATTTATAATTTTTGCTGTAATGTCTAAGTTACCCACAGGCGAGTAATCAAACCGTTTCAAATTTGTGTCTTGCAGATTGACCTTCCTTTGTACCAGATGAGGAACGATGCTGGCCATGGACCAAGGTGTAGTGGAGGAATGGCTGTCTGAATTTAAGGTAATAATTTTTCTTAACGTTTGTATCCGCCTCTCTCTTTCTCCTCACGTTCTTTTTTCGTCTAGTGGGGACAGATGGAGGTAGGTAGAAACAGCTCTGCTTGGAGCATATCAATCAACCTCCTCTCACAGCCCTTGCACAGTTGATGGTATTAAACGTGCTCTCCCTCGCGCTCTCTCTCTCCCTCCCTCTTTCCCTCTACGTCTTTCTTTCTTTGCTTCTAGCACTCGTCTTCATACACTTGTCGACTACATATATAAAGGTACATACGTACCATGCTCTCTCCTCTGAGCACAAACACCCTCTCAAGTGTTTACGGCTGCTGAAGTGTTTCAAAGGACCTTCTCCATTGTCATGTAGCCTGGGGCGGAAGCCTGGCTTTATGGTGGGAGGATGTCTGAAGAGAAAGGAGCAGGGAGGGTGGGCGAAGAGTGGTTGCGGGCTCCCGAAATCGCGTCCTTCTGCAATGCTCTCATCTGCAGCTCATCGAAATTGCAAATGCTCCAGGGCGCCTTTTGGTCTCCTGTTTGCTGTTCAAGGGTGCATTTCCCAAAAGCATAGTTGCTAACTATGCTTTTGCTAACACTATGTTAGTCGCTAACGGAGTTTGCTTTTGGGAAACGCATCCCAGCACAGGTCCGACTCTTCAGATTTTATTTGTCGGAACAAAATCTCTCTTTACACCTTCCCCCGCCCTTTGCCAAAGCTGTCACTTTGAGTTCTCTCAGCAGTGGCGTGTTGTATGACGATGTGTAAATGTTGTACTGGCGGTGACCTTTTGCCACGTCTTGTGTTGCAGACGCTTCCCGAGACGGCCGTCTCCAGCTACGCTGCCACTCTGAAAGAGAAGGGCTCGCTGGTTCCTGCACTCTACAAGGTTATCCGGGAAAACTACAGCGATGTAAGGCTTTGTGTCTGTCTCTCGTCTCTGTCCAGACTCATCTGGTGTTTGAGTTGCTTTCAAGATATTTTTATCTTCTCTCTCATCTTTGTGTGTTGTTCTCCGCACTCAAGACTAGCATCAGCTGTAGTTCTCGGGGCAAAACTGTTTTAGTCTAGCCTTCATCTGTTGGCCACTAGGTCGTCCCACGCCGTCCAAAACATTATGTCACACTAGCGTCCACCAGCTCGCCATCTGCATACGTTTTGCTTCAGTGCTCGTAATCACAGACGCAGATTGGGGCGTAACCATCCTTTACACACACACACCAAGATTTGTGCTTTTTATCTAGTGGGTTTGTTAGTGCTACGTATTGAAGACATGCATGAAGACTCTTCTCAGTCCTGGCATGTCAGTTGTGGAACAAACTGTTCTTAGTTCCCGGCCAGATGGTACTGTAACGGTTAGGGGTTTCGCTCTATGAACGGAAGGTCGCCGGTTCGAATCCCATACCAGTAAAGGTGTTTCTGAGGTGCTCATGAGCAAGGTACCATCCCCAAGCACTGCCACCCCGGCACTGCTGATGGATTTTACTGATTTTTATTACGGTTTATTCCACCTTTTATTTTATCTTTTATTCATTGTATTTTCAAGTCATCCCTGTTCCAAAAGCATTCTGTGTGCAGCTGTGTATCCTTGGAATGCGTCGGGTCAGGATGACTCTTCTTATCTCCTGCTCCTCTGCCCGCTCCGCTCCCCCACCCTTTTAGTTATCCTTAGTTCCCCCTGACACCTTTTGCCACCCTAGATCCCATGATCCCTTCCTAGATCCTATGACCCCTTCCTAGTCCCCATGACCCCTTTTATGGACCCTTCCCTATAACTTTTCCTTTTCTATTGAGTAAACGACTTTCTTACAACAAAAGGCCCTAGTCTTATAACATCCTGATAACAGGCCCGTCACCCAGACTACCAGGCTCCGGAAAGGGACCTTGGGCAGAGAGAGTGAGATAAAAAGACACATCTTGGGTGTTAGAATCAGAACGAGCTTCGACACAGAGAGAGAAACACTGACCGGTCTTGTAAGAACATCGTTACTCTTTTCTGTAATAAAACTTTTAAAAGACAACTCGTCGCCTCATCACTGGCTCTTCAGCGTTCTCAAACCCGAGAATCCAACACTGCCCATGTTTGCTGCCCACTGCTGGGTCAGTCGCAGATGTCACATTTTGTTGTGGTGCACTGTGTGCCGTGCTGTGTTCATAATGACAAATATTTCACTCCCTTGCTGACTTCAGACCTTAGTTTCAGTAAGAAAATGTCTTTCCTTGATTTATCTTTTGCTGGACTCATGGTTATCCAACTGCCTATTTGTCTAGTCTTAATTCTCTCGATTTTGATGTTGGCTGGGAAGGACAAGACCTGAGTTAGGCTCAAGTTTACTAGTATGAGGAGCTTTTCTTCACATTTTTCGTGAGGATACAATATCATATAGATTCAGTGGACAGCCATTCGGTGTCCATTTATATCACAGTCTGCTGCAATTCAGTTCCTCTTGGCATCTCTGTGCTTGCTTGGCAATGGTACAGTATGTGTGATGTTTGATCTATGTTTTTATTTTGGATTGATGCTATGGGCATGTCGATCATTGAATTTATATATCGATTGCACCCCAAATGACTACAAGGTACTTGATCGTCCCTCTGGATAAGAGCGTCAGTCATATTCAATTTAGTGAGTGAGTTTTGCCATCGTGAACACACCACAGCACACAATGCACCCCAACGAAATGTGACCCTCCACGGCAAAACCAGTCGCTTGTCGCAACGGAGGTTTCCGAGAAAAACAACCGTTTATGTTGCGTGGGGTAAAATTTGGGGTTTTTTGTTTTTAGTGTTTTGAAACAGTGGAAGGTCTATACTGTACTGTTGTGAAAAAAATTGGCTGAAAAACTTACCCTTTTCATCCTAAAAACGTGACTTTCTTGAGGTGAGGAATTCAATTCCAGCAGAATGTTAAAAGTTTCTGTTTTGACCACTCTACTTCAATATTTAAGTAAATCCACTGGTTGACTAAGCGTGAAGATATTTTCTGGAATCCATCTTCGTCTCCCGAGTTCAGTTAACCTAACGCAGGTAGGCTATCCGTGTGTCTGTGAATGCAGCATAGGCTACCGTAAATGCAAACGTAGCGCGACCGCACTGCGTCTGTGAAATTATACGGCGATAGTCCAGCGTTCAAAGGCAGATTTCTCAGTTTCTCACTTGGCGTGACAGGAGAAACCCGACTCCTTTGAATGTTGATCTCAGTCATATGTCGTCCGATTCATTCAATATAGGTATCGTTTTGATTCATGCCCATAATACATAATAACATAACTCAATTTTGAAAATTTGCGACGAGGGTTTTGCCATGGAGGGTCACAAAGGTGACCTCTGCATTTGACCCATCCGTGAAGGAGCAGTGGGCAGCTAACAAGGGCAGCACCCGGGAAGCAGTGCTTAGGGACGGTACCTTGTTCATGAATACCTCAGTGGTAACTTTATCGGCCCTGGATTCGAACCTGCGACCTTCTGATCACAGGGGGGAGGCACCCTACCATTACGCCAACAAGAGTAACAAAAACCCTAATCTTCCAAACCTTTGTGGCTTCATTGTAAAACAGCCTCCATTGGTCACGGCAATGAACAGCACTTCTTGTTGAGAATCATTTTACAGGCGGTTGCTTATGCGCGAAACCTCCAATCCTTTTCTCAGACTTTTTATTTTTTATTTTTTTAGGTGTCATACTTCAAAGCGTCATTTTCCTTCAAGCTGTGAAATCGGGCAGTCATATACACCAAAAAGTATTTTAAAAAAGCTGGTAAAACTTGGAGGAAGGGAGGACGTGTGAGGTTGACCTCACTTAAGGGGATGATTGTGGGGCGTTGGTGTCGTTACAGGGAGCAGCTGTCTCTAGAGATCGCCCAGAGGGGTTAAGGAGTGCCAGACGGTCCTCTAGCTGTCTGGTGATGAGGGTGACCCTCTGTGAGGTGTGCGAGACATATCGAGCGGCTGGAGATTCACTCTCGCATGGCAAGCTCTGAAGCTAGAACATAACATAACGGTTAGGGAGTTTGTTCCCATGATCAAAAGGTTGCCGGTTCGAATCCCCTACCGCTAAAGGTACCACTGAGGTACTCATGAGCAAGGTACTGTCTCCAAGCACTGCTCCCCAGGGGCTGCCCATATCAGCTGCCCACTGCTCCTTCACGGATGGGTCAAATGCAGAGGTCACATTTCGTTGTGATGCACTGTGTGCTGTGGTGTGTTCACAGTGACACACAATCACTCACTTTCAAATCTCTAAACCAGTAAAGGTACCATTGACATACCCATGAGCGAGATACCGACTCCGATCACCGGTCCATGTCAGCTGCTCACTGCCACAACTTGGATGAGTTAAATGTAGATTTCACATTTTGTTGTGTGCTGTGTTCGCAGTGACATTCACTCATAGTTATTAAGCTGTATAAAGCTTAATTTAATGCAGTAAAATGTTGCAGTGAATGAAATTTGAGCCTTTTATTGATCTGATGCATTATACTGTTCGGTGTTTTTACTGGTGTCATTTTGCTTTATACACATTCCTAGATATTTGAGATGATGGCTTTGACAGTCTGGCATCACAAACACAGAAGTGCTTTGCAAGATCCATGTTTTGATATGTTGACCCTCTTATGCTAGAATAATATTCCTATTAAAGAGCTGAACTTCCAAATTTCTAGCATCGCATCTACTGAGCGCCCACACCCCGTGCGGTTACATTGCGAAGAATGTTATGTATGTCGTCTGTTTCTGTCTCCATTTAATATCTCTGAAATCGCATGGATATTCACTTCTCTCTCTGTACGCTTGCGTCCCTCCGCTTCCGCTCCAAAACATGCATGCGCTAGGAGAGTTTTCTGGATGGGTGGGGGAGTGAGCTGAGTGAGCGGGTCGGGAAGCGAATCGTGAAAGTGAAGTACGTGCTGTCTGTTTAACATTAACGTGCGGATTTGTATTTGATGGTCACGATATAGTCTTTTACTGCATCGCACATGGAATAAGCCGAGATATATCAAGTATATACCATATAATCGCTCATCCCTAATTTGAAATGAAGCAGTCAAGATGTGACAGTGGTATAGAATTTCGCTGCTAATTTAAGGGGCTTAACAAATGTATTTAATTAAGTTTTCACAAATTAATGCCATTTTTCCACAGAATGCCTCTGTTTTCAGACACTGAAAGTCTATACTTCTGTCACGTCTTTATTGCTTAATTTTAAATCCACTCTGGTCGTTTACAGATTGAACATTTCACAAGTGGTCTGCGTCTGGTCAGTGTAAAAAAAAAAAAGTTCATTTCACTAGTCACGAGGGACAGTTTTCTATGTCTAGGGTTTATATAACGTCAGTAATCAAGTCGTGGCACAGCGAGCGGTATGCGTGTTTGTGGAAGAGCTCCAGAGTGGCGTGAGTATGGGGGAGGGGGGTGGGATTTGGATGTGGGATGTTAGTCCTTCATATGAAGAACACGTCTAAATCGAACGTCTCCTGGCCCTGTGCGTGGGGGAGGGTTACCTGTGTTAACAGCTTGTGTTTGTTTGGTCTTATGCAAGTTTATGTAATGTGAATTTGTCGATGTAAATTTTCTTCTTATGCTCTTTGTTTCACCTGTTCTCTCTCTCTCTCTCTCTCCTCCAGCTCTTGGAGCCGGTATGTCACCAGCTGTTCGAGTTCTACCGCAGCGGCGAGCCTCGTCTCCAGCGGTTCGCGCTGCAGTTCCTGCCCGAGCTGATGTGGAGCTACCTGTCGGTGAGCGCCGGCCGTGACCTCCACTGCAGCGGCTGCATCGAGGCACTTCTGCTCGGCATCTACAACCTGGTCAGTGAGGGCTCTCCCTCTTCGTTTCCGTGTTTTTCCATCTCATGGAGATTAGGTGTTGTCGAGGACATCCAGAGTCTGATTGCGATTACAGGAATATAGTTGGCTCATTGAGTTTTGGGGGGAGACCGTTGTAAAGCCAGCATTGGCAAGTTGTATCTTGGGGTCGTCCTGGAAAGCAGATCTTGTGCAGAAATTAGCAACCCACTAAAAGCACCCTGTTGCAGGGCTGTACTGCATTACTACCAGTGTTGGGAAGTAGCCAAGTAAAATTTGACACTACTATCTTCTTTTTTCAGTAGGTTATCAGTAACGAAGCTTCCTTTTACATGCTGTTACTCTTTTGGTACACAGTATTAATCTACAACATGAAATAGTGAAAACTAGTTCTGATCTGTTTTTATTTTTGTTGTTCAACAAAAGTGTGGGAACTGTTGCTGTGCAGATACTAGAGGTGTGAACCTTCACTGGTCTCAGGATTCGATTCAATTACGATTATTGTGTCAACGATTCAATTCCGTGAAATATCACGATGTATCCCATCAATTTTTCTACATTACATGCAGTTTGGGCATGAATCGCAGAACGTACATCCATAGTTACTACCGGAGTGTTCTCTTTAATTAGAATTTTTTATGCTGTAGCATTATGATGGGGTTCTCAACTGGTTCGGTCCCAGGGACCACCACTCAGACTAGGCAGTGTGGGTAGATGGAGTGTTTTTCTGTAGTTTTTTAGATATTTGCATTAAATTCAATTCATTAAATGGTTTTTAAAAGCTGATTTCAGTAGTCAAACTGGATTGCATGTCACAAACCACTGCCACAGACCACCGGTTGAAAACCCCCGCTATATTCCGTTATGGTCTGCCACCGCATCGAAGCAGATTCGTCCACGTCTGCATCACGATGCAACGATTTTGTGATTATCGACACCCCTGGTTCTTAATCAATAATACAAAGTGGATGTGGTGGTGTAGTGGTTAGAATACTCGCCTCTGGACCGAGAGGTTGTCGGTTTGAGTCCCACCTCCAGCACTTCCATCATTTGGTCCCTGAGCAAGACCCTTAACCCCTGGAATTAGAAAATGGATCTGGATAAGAGCGTCTGCTAAATGCTGTTAATGTAAATGTAAAGTATGAATGCATAGTAAGGAGTACAGCTAAAATAAAATTGTCTGTCTGTCACTCTATCGTCCTGTGTGTCTGTCTTTTTGTCTGTATATCTGTCTCTCATTCTGTCTATCCGTCCGTCCATTTATTAAGAGAAGACATAGTGATGTGCGATCAGATTCTGTGGAAAAACTAGCTGTTCAATTTGTTCTTAATTTATAATAAATTCCGTGGTGTATGTAATGCAGCTTCTGCAACTCCCAGGGGCATGTCTGGAGAAATTAACATAATTGCTAAGTGGAAATAACTTTACATATATCCGGGGATGCACATCACAGCTAAATTTGCAAATGGTGCTCGTCAATTAGTCTCCCATCAGGCTCTCTAGTGTATAAAAGAGTCGAGTTGGAAATGTGTTGCGGGATCCGGAGCACAGCGAGCTGGCAGCAGGAGGAAGCCTGAGGATGTATCAGTGCCTGGGGGGGAGGGCTTTTATGCTTTCTCCCCTGCCTTCTCATCTCTCTGAATGGCAGAGTAGGTCATCTGTCAATCAGACAGCATGTCAGGGGGCGTTTAGTCATCTCGACGCTATCGGCTCTGCCATCAGCCGCAGCGGTGGGCTTGGCGTCAGAGGCTAAGTGTGGATGTATTGTAAGGACAATCTCACGCGGAATCAGCTCTTGGTGACTTGGGACAGACGCACACAGCAATGTCGTGTTATCTTTGTGAGGACCTTCTATTGACTCCCATAATGAAAAAATTAACCTCAGTAATCTAAGAATTAAGAGGATCTCATACAAAAATGTACAAGAATCTAACAAATCTCAGGTTCGGCTATATTTTAAGTGACGGTCAAGTCCTCACGTTAGTGCTGGGCAATAAAACATCTTGATAAAACCTCTCTAATTTTTGAGAAACTAATTTTGCATATGAGTGAATACTTGAGTGAATAGAGAGCACATGCATCTCGAGTAAACAACTGTATTGTGACTAGAACGCTGGTGGTTGTTATTTATCGGCTACAATATGGGTTTTGCATGTAATAAAGGGGAAGATTTGACTGAACTGGAGCGTTTTTGTTCGTGAGGGTGTTCCATATCGCATAGAGCGCCCACGCACACGGAGTTTACACCGCAAAGAATACCGTTTATGCACATTTACGCATTTACTTCTGTTTTTGTGGACAGAATAACAGTGGACAATTGCGTAAAAGCTGCTCGCCGCCCTCTTGCAGCGCCGGTATATAGATATATATACCGCCGCCCCAGTCCGACAGCTGATTCGCCGATGCCATCGTCAATGTTCGTTTTCAGCGGGGAAAAACAAAAGCACGCAATTGCCTTCTACAAGCATTTAACAGTGCGCTAGGAGAGTGTTCTGGATGGGCGGGGGAGTGAGCGCTCTGCTTTGAGAAGGCAGAGAAGATAAAGTCGAAAGTGACGTACATGCTGTCTGTTTAACATTAATGTGAGGATTTGTACTCGGTATTCAAGATATAGTCATGTACTACATGGCACATGGAACAAGACGAGATACATTGAGTGCATTTGATATATTGCCCGCCCCTAGTATAAGGCAGAATTTTTGGAAAAATTGTCTTCTTCTGCAGACTACAACAATTTCCCACACTTTAAAATTTGGTTTAGAGACATAATGGCGACAAATGTTTCCTACAATGACCTAAAGACTCAACATACACACCCACTTACTCACTCATTCACTCACACACACACACACAGCAGTGTCTTGCCCCAACCATAACAGTTTCCAGCGACCAGAAAGGGAACTTTTCATCGGCTGACTTCCCATCCAGACACAAAGACGCTTTGTTTCACTTTGTGTTTGACATGCAGAGTTTTGTACCTCTTTCGCCTGCGATTAGTCATTGCACCACAACTCGTCAAGCCTATTAAACTGAATTAAGCAATTTCACAACCGTCACAGAAGCTCGAATTTCGTGTTTGGTTTCATCATGCGAGATTTACCCACCCACATGACGTATATTGGCACAGCAGATCTTCAAAGTTGGGGAAAGCTGCCTCAGGACCGGCTTTGATTTTTCCGTGTAGAGAGGGTTGGTAACATACAGCCGTGATTAGCAGGCGTAGCTTTTCCATGCCGAACTTGAAGGCCAGTTTCGGCTGCTGTAACTCCGACGTTTCAAACTAAAAACTACTGTCTAGAATATACTAAATGAACCATACACTTATCATGCGTTTTTCTACTGCAGTTACAGAGGTGGCCCTGTCAGAGAGAGACTTAAGCTCTTTAAGAGCGTGAGAAACCCACAAAATTACAGGTTTCCACACAGCCCTGGAAAAGTCAGGGGATTTTAATATCTCACTTTCTAAGCTTGAATATGCCATAGAGTGTAATGTGTCATGGAGAGACAAACAGCGTGGGATTGTTTCTCAGCGTTGCAGCGAGGCATTTTTCTTATGCACTGTAATAATGGTTTCTGTAAGCCAAATGACCTTTTATAACATTTATTTCTATAAAGGAAATAGTGGGAGTTTTTGTTTAGTTACATACACTATCAGCCAAGTTTTATTCCTCCAATATTTCTCTTGTTTTAGACTTGTGCACTACCTGTCGAACGGTTTTCATTCTGGTGCTCAAGACTCAGGTCAGGCAGTGTAACGTTTAGGGCGTTTGCCTCGCGATCAGAAGACCAGTAAAGGTACCACTGAAGTACTCATGAGCAAGGTACTGTCCCTAAACACTGCTACCCGGGCGATGCCTGCATCAGCTGCCCACTGCTCCTTCACGAATGGGTCAAATGCAGAGGTCACCTTTTGCTGTGGTGCACTGTGTGCTGTGCTGCTGTAGGGTGGTGTGTTCACAATGACAATCACTTTCAGTTTACTGTCCACCCAGCCTTATCCAAAATACACAGAGTTGGAATAGCATTGTCCATACTAAAATGATGATCTTTAACATCACGACAAAGTGCAGGCACATGAAGGTGCAATAAAAGCCCGTACTATGAGGCAAAAAACCCTACGGCTGTACGTAGCTGCCTACATCATTTTTTTTCATCAAGTTTTTGTCAGGAATTGAAGCTTCATTTTTATAGTCATGGAAAAGTGTCATTAAATGTAAATTTTTTTGCCCCAGTCTTCTTAATACTCTCCATTTTCCTTCCTCTTATGTTTTTCTTTTCTTGTCACCCTCTCTTATTCAGGAAATAGTTGATAAAGATGGTCAAAGCAAAGTCTTGTCCTTCACCGTCCCCTCCTTATCCAAACCATCAGTGTACCACGAGGTATGTTCCAAGATTACTGGTACTCTCTATATTTTGTTCCATCGCTTCTGTCGGACGAAAGCTGTTCAGGTAATTTCCACCGATCTGTTTTGCTTCCCCCACTCCATTACAGCCGTCTGCCATTGGCTCCATGGCCTTAACCGAAGGAGCTCTAGCCAATCACGGGCTGAGTCGAGTTGTTTACAGCGGACCCCACCTCCAGAGAGAGACGATTACGGCGCAGAACAGGTGTGGCTCCTCGTGCAACATTTATGCCTTTCACTGAATGCTGTTATTTGCTTCATCAATCGTTAATGTGTCAGAGAGGTTTGTTTATGTGAGTTTGTGAGTGTGTGTGTATGGGTGTGTGTGGTCTGTTTTGTTTGCAGCCTTTGATAGTACAGCCCCTAATTGATAGTTAATCTCTTTTTGAATGAATATCTATTGCTCATTTTTGTCAGAGCCTGACATTGTGCTCTCCTGCCCCAGGTTTGACGTGTTAACCTTCCTGCTGACGTGCTACAATGCTGCTCTGAACTATATGTCCTGTTCTTCCCTCCAGTCTCTCTGTCAGCTGAGTTCCAGGTTCGAAACGCACAACACACACAGAAAATAAAAAAAAACTTTGCTAATTTTCCCAAATTCTTAAAGGAAGACCAACATTGAAAACTTTAATAAAGACGATAGGGCTATCACAGCTGTATTACTGTATTAATTATCTATTTTTTAATCAATTAGCTGTTTATTAGTTTTTGATTATCTTATTATTCCTCTAGTTGATTTGGTTATCTGATAAAGCATCATTTTGCTGGTTTTAAAGAGCAGTTGTAAGTGTGTGATAATAAATATAAAGACACGAAGTGAAGAATTTTTACGAAAAGGAATTTTATTATATGAATGTCAAAATACTGAGTCAAATTTAAACGTGTGAACTGGTTACAAGGTAGTGTATTTTGGGTGCCATGTTACATTCAAGCTTTTAAAGAAAGTTGTATTCTGAAAATGCAAAACCAGTAGTAATTTAAGTTAGAGACGTACGATATGGGAATTATCCCCAGTGGCAATTTTCAATGTTTTTCATGCTTATATCTGTCATTACCGATGCCGATAAAGAAGGAAGGCAGAGGTGAGCGCGTAAAGACGTTTTTTTGCTCGCCAAAGTTCCACTGCAGGCTCAGAATTTTGACACAAAAATAAAACCATAGTTCTGACATTTCTAACACAGCTCCAAGTCAAGCGAGTGTGAGAGCAGAGTCAAGAGAGGGAGGAGCATGTCCATCGTAGTGCACAACATTTTAAGAAAAGTCATTTCCCACCCTATATGGTGTACCAAGTCAAACAGGGCGCGTGTGACGGTCCATGCGGACTGCCTAGCGCATAAACAGCCGTTAAGGTACAACCCCAGGTATTTCCTGAGATGCATACTACCACATAGAAAAGTATGATAAGAGCGCCTTACCTACCATACTATTAAGTGCGGCAGTACGTGGCTTGGGACGCAGCCCAAATTGCCTTTATATTGTGACTGTGTATATATATATTAAACTCTTAACCATTTATTTGCCATATTACATTCTGGATTTTAAAGGAATACATTTTCTGCAATGGAAAATAAAGAGTAAATGTACGTAGCCTAAATTAACTTTACTCCTTACTTCTTTCTGTAGTGGCTCAGTGACAAGTTTGTAAAAAATAGATTTTAAAAAATTATGCTAGAATGAAGTGACACTGATTTGGGGAAGTACTGCATAGTTTACTCATGTCTGAATGAACAGGAGATCAGAGTGTATCACCCAAACCTGGTTTGAGTTAACTCGATGAATCTTTTTCAGCCCTTCCTCACAACTTATCTAATCGTAACACCCCGAATCTTGCAAAACCCATCTTTCCAAACCCAGCCACCCAGTCGCCACAATCCCATGGTGCAATATACAGTATGTACACACAAGGTTTCCCCATTCATCTCTCCCAGCCGTCGCGCCTGTGCCGCTTCTCGCAGCGCTAAATCCTCTCTTCCTCCCTGATCCTCTTAAAGGCCCAAACCCGGGAACGACTCCAAGCTTCCTGCCCGGCCCGCGTGAGCCAGCGCCGGACCAGCGATTGGCCTTTTCTCACCCTAATTACAGCAGCTTAAGCGGCATTGCATGGCTAAGCGGGGAGCTCGCCGCTCCCGCAGCGATCGAAAACATAGAAAGCAAAGAACGCCTCGCACCCAGGAGCTCTGAGGCAGCACTGATCCGGTCAAAGGTCTCGCTAATGCCGCTTTGCCACTGGCACCTGAGAAGCGCTTCATGCCATGCTGGGCCTCGCCATGATCCTCCTGCTCTCGCACAGGACCAAAGCATGATTGTTTTCTCTTTAGTCATTTGCCGATATGCGGTTATACAAGGAAGTGTAGTAGACGCCCTGTTAATAAACAAGACTCGGAGAGGAATGAATAATGAGAGCCAGAATGGAGGTTCAAGTAAACAAAGTGAGGAGGTTCGTGTGAACGAGAGAGCTCAGTGAGGAAAGAGAAAGTTCTACAAGGATGGAACCAGCTAATCTTATGAAAGAAAGGATTACAAATAGCCACAAAGGAAGATGGAGTAGTTAAAAATATGTTTATAGTGAGGGTCGACCGATTGTTGGGCAGCTAACAAGGGCAGCGCCCGGGAGCAGAGCTTGGAGACGGTACTTTACTCATGAGTACCTCAGTGATACGTTTACCATTCCTGGCACTGGAACTGGTGACCTTCTGATCATGGGGCGTGTGCCCTAACCGTTATGCTACCAGCTGTCTCAAGTATGAGACAAGATATGCTGAGTGAGGGTCGACCGATTATTGGGGGCCGATATTGGGCATTTTACAAATTCAAATATCGACCATTATCGATAAGTAATTAGAAGGTGCGCTACTGTGGCTCCCCTGCCGTCTCTTCTCTCTGTGACATTTGCTCTCGACCTCATTTAATGCCCGCTCACGACAGTCTCTGATTGGCTCTACTTGTGTACCATATAGCCAGTCAACGCTGAAGCCTCGTTGTCACTCACACCACACTCACACACACAAGCGCAGCCTGAAGCTCCGAAAGGGAGAAGAGGACAGTTTGAGCTGAGTTTGGTGTTTTGTAAAATTCAAACTTTTAACGGAAACTTTTTTTGCATATCGGCCCGTTAACTAGCAAAAATCTGTAGCGATATTGGCCCGGAAAAACGATATCGTTCTCTCATAACATCTTTGTCAGGTTCAGCCTGGTCTTTTGTGCGCTTTAAAGTAAAATGAGTTGATGGTACTGGAAAGAAATGCAATGATGATGTTTTTGTGATTTATATGTTAGTTTTTATTAAGAAAAAGTACAGAATTTTCTCCCACAAAAATGTTTACATAGGAAAAAATCTAGAATGATGAGGGTGATGTAAGGGAGTGTGCAAAAATAAATGTTTTTTAAGTATGAACTGTCCTTTTTTGAACAAACTTGTCTGTCAAACAGACTTCTCGTGTGAGCACATTTCCCCTTTTGCATTAAGCAGCGAAAAAGTTGAGATTATGATAACCTGGCACGTGACTCCTCAAGATAAGGACTTTTGGCTTCCACTCGATACACGTGCGTTAGGGGAAAAGGTTGTTCTTTAAGACGAAATGGCTGGGAGCAAAGATAATCTAAGAACTGACTGCCAGTGTGCAGAAGTAGAACTGAACTAAGCTGATTTGGTATTAGAATTGAATTCCGTATTTGGATGATTTAAATGTTCTTGTTAAGGTTTTGTGGGTAGAGTCCATTGTGACCCGTGATGGCTGCAGTGCAGCTTATTTGCTAATTATCCTTTAGGGTATTGTGTATTGAGTCTTGCCAGGATCGGTTAAAAAGTAAAAATATTACAAGATGAATGTAGAGAGAAATACCACAATTTTACTCCCTCCAGTATAATTTAGAGACAATTGTGGCTTTTACTGCAAAACAAAAAACTGTCTTTAACCAAAAAGTGTGTGCCGAACTGAAAATGGAAGACGTCATGCTGACTCTTGTCCTCTTTCTCCCTGCAGAGTGTGTATCTGTGGCTATCCCCGGCAGCAGATGCGTCGGTACAAAGGCATCAACAGCAGAATGCGAGTGACGTCAGAGTTCTTAGTCCACTTGATCACCGGCATCCATTACGCTCTGTGAGTGAACTCTCCAACATATCTTTTCGTCAGCTAAATAAAACGAAAGTTGCTGTGTGCACTTGCTGGATCTATCTAGTGAGTATAAGCACAAACAGGGTGTCCGCGGGGTTTTAAAAAGTATTAAAAGGTGATAAATCAAAATTGCCAAATTTAAGGCCATTAAAAGTGTTAAATTTGGTTTTAGAGGTATTTTTTTTTATAGGTATTATTTTTTCAGACTATGAGGTTTCCTATTTTGAGTGAAATTCTATCTGCTAAAGTTTTATGGCTTCACATCAATGCCAAAACTAGAGCGCGCAAAATCGCGGGCGTAAATTTCAAAGTCGCGCGCGCAAATGTGAAACTCGAGAGCACAAAATTAAGAATCGAGTGCGCGGTTATGATAATATTGTGTGCGAACTGTATTTTTCCTCTCGCGAATGTCACAAGACCAGGAGCCATCGGCCAATAGGATGTGGCTGCATGTGGCAAGGATAAGACTGCTTACATCATTCGATTCGGCATTGCGCCACATTTTAAGAAATTATTTATAAATAGTGTCAGTGATGCTGGTCAATATGTACTGTGCTGTGTCTTCTCATTTATGTATATTGGGCCCTGAGGCTCTAATCTTAGATAGTGTAAAAGGAGGCCCGCAGCTGGTCTCAGATCAGAGTGAAAGGCCTCAGCATGTAGCCTCTGCTGCCTGTGTGTAGGAGGGATTTGAGCAGAATTCTGATTCTGCAGTGGTGCTGGCCTGTAAGGCATTTGTTTTAAGAAGTGTCAAGTTGACCTTATTAGGGTGGGACTAAGGGTTATGGTTAGGATAACCCAAGGGCTAGGGTTAAGGTAAGGACAACTTGACGCTTACAAAAAAAAGGCCGCTGCTCGATGTCGTGTTGGTAGTAAAAAATATTGTGGACGTAGTAAAAAAGGTAGTAAAAGGTAGTAAATTCGACTCTAGGATTCCTGCATAAACCCTGACAAAGCCTGTAGTCCTTGTGTAGTAGGTGACGATTGAATAGCTTTATTTTATTCATCCAGTCAGCGGCAGCGTGATTTTTGAGCTGCACTGAGCATTCCTTTTTGCCAGTTTTCTACATGTTTTAATCACCCTGTCATCTCTCTCTGTTCTCATATCCTTGTTTTTGATTCATCTCTTTCTCGTTGTCCCTCGTTCCCCGTGTCGTGTCGTCCTGCAGGTGTAACGGTGAGTCAGAACTGGGCTCCAAGGCTCTGGACGATGTGCTGTACCGAGCCCAGCTGGAGCTCTACCCGGAAGCCCTGCTGGTGGGTTCTATCCGTCCTGCTTTTTTAATTAAATTCTTATTATTTTGGCTTTTGAAATGCATGAAGTTGTTTTTGTACATCTGTGTGCTTTTAGGGAAGGTCATTGCGTGAGAAGTGCAATATCCAAGCCTTTTTTTTTTTTTTTTTTTACATCTCTGGTGTTGTGTTTTTCAGTCTTATCAGCGTGTTCTCAAATTCTTCTCAATGTCCTTATTGTTAAGGACATTTGAAGGGCATTTTGCAAGCTGCTTTTCAGATATCGGTCTCTGCTCAGAGCGCTGGGTTTTTTTCTGTTGCCAGGTGGGCAACGCCATCAAATCCTCACTCCACGGAGCTGCCCTGAAGTCCAACAAGGAGGGCACACGGTCAATCCAGGTGGAGATCACTCCCACGGCCTCCAGGATCTCCCGAAACGCCGTCACCAGCCTCTCCATCCGCGGACACCGTTGGAAGCGGCACGGTGATTAATAGGAAACCTGATCTCGTAGCTGGCACTCACTCACACACACATTGTTTTAAGACGTCAGCATCTTTAGAATAGATACTAGTTTAAAAAGCACAGTCCCTGTCCTTCCAGTAGTGCTCATGTCCTAATACGCTGGGTTAGAACAGCAGACCTTTCAGCATCATCTGTCTCTGTCATGTCTTGTATCTACACACACATCCCATCCGCATTCCCATTTCCATAGCGGTGTCCATGAGGTCAAGGTCGGGGCGTAGGCAGTAGTTTGGCATTGGGCCTGGGTATCATGGACATAACCCTCCCCACATCCCAGACCTTCCTCCTCTACTTTAGACACGGTCAGCAAATGTAGCTGCAGCTGTAGCCGCGTGACTCCGTGTCACCAGGAGAACGGGATACGATATGGGGCAGCTGGCACGTTGATCCTGACAGCCATTAGAGTCCGTCCCCCCTCATGTCCCTATAACAGAACATTTCGGGTAATTACAGCTCTGTGTGGGCCAGCTGCCCCACTTTAATTAAGGCATGTCCCACAGAAAGCGGCAATTACGCACAGCGGGCAGCCTTTTATTCCGTTACTTTGAAGTTTAAACTTTGTGGCGAGAAACTGTTAGCGCTTCAGAGGAGCGCGTCTGTGGGCATATAATTGCAGCAACCGCGAAAGGAGAAACATCTCGACTCAAATCTGTACCTTTCGCTTCCAAGTGTCGCTCATCCACATTGAAAGCACCCCAAAACTTGCCATTTATAACGGGGTAGGAGGAGCTCTGTGCCCTTTAACACCCGTTTGTTAAAATTCTAATTAGAAAACCGTCCCTTTTGGTTGGCTGTTTAGTTGTTGGATTGTTATTTCCACGGTGGATCTGGATGGGCAATTACAAGTTACAAAGCATGTTCAAAATGCCCCCCTTTTGGCACTGACACAAGCACAAGAAAATAGACCGCCACTGGTCAGGCATGTAATTTCATTTCTGTTTTGATTGAAATTTTAATTGTAATTTTGAATGCAACAATGAAATAATTTTGCAAAATGGCCAAAGTTATGGGCAAAGATACAGAAACCTGCAGTATAGATGCATAATTCAGCTCTGTGATCGAAGTTAAATTTAGTGTTGTGAAGAAAGCAATGCTGCTCTCCACCTAGGTCTTGTGTGACAAAATACCTAATATCGCCCCCAGATAATCGGCCCGGCTGATAGTCGGTCAACCCTTTGTTCTTTTGGTCCATAGGTGTGTCCTACCATCACCTTTTAAGAATATTTGACTAATATCAACAGTTTTCAGCGCAAATGAGACTAGTTTTGACAAATGCAGCCCATTTAAACCAGCCATCATAGACTCTTTAAGAAGATTTAACTGATCATGAGCACAGAGCTTTTAAACTGACTCCACAGTGTCCAAGACGATACAGCTGTCGGTCACATTTTGTTTTCCCCGTTTTCCACTTGGGCTTTCATCATTCCCAGTGTGTATATATAAATATATATATATACATACATTTATTTAATTTGTTTCATTTCCATCATAACATGTCTCATCTGCATGTGTGTATGTGACTGTCATCCTCCCTTCAGAGTCTCAGGAGAACAGTGTAGACTCTCCGGACTCTGCTCCGGCCATGCTTCCCATCCCCACCATAAGTGTTACGGGGGTGAGCGGCGAGCGGGTGGCCAACGGAGAGGCGCTGCGCGGCAGGACTGAGGTCGGCGAGCCGCTGGGGGGCGGCGGCGGCGAGGTGGGGGCCGACCCTAGAGGTCAAGAGGTCAGGAGACAGAAGTCTGTGCGGAGGCACCTGGAGGACGGGACGCCCTCCGCGGGGAGGGTCCAGTTCTAGAGCCCACCCCACTCCTCCCTCTCCTCCAAACACACAAACACTGCGACCTGAAACCCTCCCCCAACCTCTCCCCCCCACTCCCTTTGAGCCCAGAGGTACTACGTGTGGGACGGAACTCTCTTTTAATTGGGTTTTTAAAACTTCACCCGTAATCTAGCATGGCACGAATCAGCTTCGCTTTCGGAAGTTGGCCGCTCTTGGTTGTTTCTCCCACTCTAAACTCTCCCTATTCCTGCATACGATCTGCTTCTTTCCAAAACCTTTCCTCACTCTCACCCTTTCACCCTCCACAACTCTCTCCTGGTTCTCCTTCTTGAACGTCTTCACCGGACCTGCATTTTCGCTTCGGCCGGCCTTTCGGAGCCGACTAACCTTAATGCCTGCAAATGACTAACCGCTTGGGCGGTCTCTACTCTCACCTTACCGCCACCTGAAAGAGAAAAAGGGGCTTTATAAAATCCGATCTGCTTTCGTGCTTCTAGCTCCAACACTTATCTGCCGGGTTGCTATGGGAAACGACGGTTCCGTAGAAGCGGTGGTAATGAGCGAGGCGGATCGGCAGCTCTCGATAAGGCTGAGAAGCAGGAGATTGGAAATGAAAGCTGAACATTTATTTGCTGTAATCTGATCACGAGCGACATTCGCGCCTCGGCTCTTGAAGCTGCCTATCTGTCCTCCTTTTGGATGAGTTGAGCTGATTTGTGGTGTGCTTTTCTCCTTCCCTCTCTACCCCAGAGTGGTGATGTATTTGGAAGGAATGAATGATTCTACCTGGAAAATAACAATAATAGTAAAAATTGTATCTTTATTAACCTAAATACCCACTGAACATGCTTTCAGAGCGGATAGCCAATTTATTGGGGAAACTCGATATTAATTGAGAGATCTCATGTCATTTCTCTCCTCCTTCCAAGATGCGGTGGATCTGGGTTCCCCGGACGAGTTGATGGAGATCTCGGAGGTGGACGAGGGCATCTGCACACAGGCCGGTGCTCAGGGCGGCAGTCCTCCTGCCATCGTGGTCAGCAGCAGCAGCAACTCCGTGTCCGTCGGTGGTGGAGGCGGCAAACTGACCGGAAAGGGCCTGCGACGCCTGGGAGGAAGCCGGTCCAGCAAAGAGAAAGATAAAGACAAAGAGAAGGAGAGGGAGGGGGGCCTAGCGCCCGAGCAGCTCTCTCGCAAGCAGTCGGGAGGCCGGGCCATGAGCGAGAACCTGGAGCTGCTGTCCCTCAAACGGCTGACGCTCACCTCCAGCCAGTCAGTGCCCAAAACGGGGGCCCTGAGCCTGTCTCGCACGGCCAGCGCCGTCTTCTCGCGCTCCTTCGAGCAGGTCAGCAACGCGCTGGCCGCCGCCACCGGCGCTCAATCCTCCAACCGGGCCGCCAGTCCCGCCCACAACCACGCCGCCAAAGAGAACCGCTTCTCGGCGTGCAGCCTGCAGGAGGAGGGCTTGGGCTACGTGGAGCACCTGAGTCCCGGCTCACACCATCAGCAGCGTTCGCCCAGCATCAGTCTACACCTCGCGCCGGACGTGTGACTCAACCAGAATGGATCGGTCTGGACCGTCCGGACCCTCGTCCCTTAAAACCGACCTCCAACTCCTGTTCCTTGAATCCGTGTAACATTTGTTTTTGTTTTTAACAAAGAAAAACCAAAACACATTTTCTTCAGTGTTTCCGTAATGTTCTTTTCCAGATTTCCTCATTTTTTTGTGCTCCTAAAAAGCCAGTGTAACCTGGAAGTGACCATTACATGTATGTTTTTTTTTTTTTTTTAAAAGGGTGGAAAAAAGATGAAGAATAGTCAGTTCTTGTAAATTTTAAGTAAGACCTGTGTGTGTATATGAACACACACAGATGTGTAAAATTGAACCCATGTAACGGTCACTTCCGGTTCATGCCGCTTGTGTCCAAGTGGAATATGAGTGCATGTTTCTGGGTTTTCTTTTTTCCATTTTTGTTTTTGACAACCAATATTGAAAACACATTTTTGGCCATGGTTTTTAGTGTTAATGTGAAAATGAGTGTGCGAATGATACACGGATTCACCACTTCTAGCCATAAAACTGACTCCTAGTTCGTTTCTATTCAGCCCTTATGGACGAGGTAAAGAGCGCAGAACTGCCGCGCCGCTCTTGCCCCCCCTGGTGGCGCCCTACCAAAACTGCACCTTAAAGAAAGAGGTTTGTTTTTTATTGTTATTTTGTGGATTTTTGTCCATGATGTGTAATCACTAAAAAATCGTTGATGGAAAGATGTATTTTTGAATTACGTGTTTAAAAAAAATAAGTTTGAACACTCTTCTCCATTTATACTTCAAAATGCGTGTGAATTTTGGACGTGTTCGGTACCGACTCCCGACTCGGAACTTTTAAATGTATTTTTGATGCTGTATTGATTTTTGGCGGAAAGGTTTTATAAAGCACATCCACGTTTAAGGCGGTGCTGAAGTATTTTCTCCCCCAAATAAGTTTCGACTACATGAGGGGAATGAATGATGTTTTTTTTGAAGAATGAGCACAAGTGTATGTGTGTATGTGTGTATGTGTGTATGTGTGTATGTGTGTATGTGTGTATGTGTGTATGTGTGTATGTATGTATGTATGTATGTATGTATGTATGTTCTAAAATAGGGGAGTTCACCCAGTGTCCTTTTACTCCTCTTTTTTGATTCTACGCTTCAATGAAAGCCATCAGTATTAAGACTAACACTCCTAATACTTTGGCATTATTTAATAATATCCCCCAATGCACTGAAATTCCTAAGAAAATACCGTAGAATTAGAGACCAAAACTGTCTTTGTTTACATGGAGTCGTTCCTGTTGTATTTCTCAAGCAATATCATGATTTGGCCAGCGGAACGGGACTTTTCCTCTTAGCAGACTTGTTACACAAAACTTGTGATATCCGGTGTAGGCTGTATGAACAGATCTTTGGAGGAAAAAGCCAAATCGCATTACGTACATCTGAATTATTCTTTTAAAAAATAAAAACAAAATCCTTTCTGAACCTGCGGACTCTTATGATGGACTGTCGACATTTTTATTAGCGACTGTGATGAATCACTGTGGTATTGTACTGAACTGTTGTCTGATTCAGGATAATAAAGTGTTTTTTCCTCTTCTACTTTTTTGGAAATGTTTTAGATTAAATGTCTGGTCAGAACTGTTGGTGCTTAATATTATAATTTCCATGTTTCAACAAAGGCGTCTGTGTTTGTATTTTCGACAAGAAGATGTAGATTTCCGTTTTCTGCCTTGTCATGACGTAACTCACTGATTTTAAACAAGTTCTTAGTAAATAAAAGTGATTATATTTGAAATAGTTGTGTAAATTTATGCGGGTAAGTGTCGTATTAGGTTTTTTATTTGCAATTTTACATTTTATCGTATGGTCTTGACAAGTAGGGAAAAATGTTATAGTTCCTGTTGGAATCAAGTAAACTTGAAAGTACATATATCAAGATCATTTTTCTGGGTTTAATTCACCATCTAGTGAGAAAACGTGTAAGTGTGTCTTATAAAACCAGACTTTCTCGCATATGGTGGAGTTAAGACGTAAATGACCGCTGGAAGAAGCTCTTAGGTTGAAGGGTT
This sequence comes from Distichodus sexfasciatus, assembly GCA_032718565.1. Taxonomy (NCBI): domain Eukaryota; kingdom Metazoa; phylum Chordata; class Actinopteri; order Characiformes; family Distichodontidae; genus Distichodus; species Distichodus sexfasciatus. The sequence continues at coordinate 1,021,288 of JAVGVS010000023.1, read as the reverse complement.
TGAGACCAGTTGCACCATATTGAGGCTTTCTGTGACTGCAAGGAAAGTTAAAACAATTTTGCGGTATCGAGTTGTAATATTCAGTTATGTTAATATTTGTATAGTTAATCTGAGGCAGAATATGTCTAATTAAAGGGAATATTCAATAATCATGTATTACATTTAAAATAAATAAATTAGATTGCTGTTTGGAGTTGGTTCCAATAACTTAAATTCGGAGGAAAGTAAAAATTCACAAAGCACTTCTACTGTTAAACAAGCCACAACGCAAACTGGATAAACTGCTTTGAAAAATCTCACAGAAGCCGTTTAATTTAGGTAACGTATCTACGTTTTCACTTTAATAAATATGTTAAACATTTTGCCATTGTTTATTTTAGTGGACTGTGTATTTATAGTAACCATCACTATATTCCCCAACAGGTCTAACGTTCCTGAAAAAAGTTAAATCGAGGTAAATCATATATAGAACAAGATGATAACATGGCTGCATATCTGGGCATAAACAGGGGAAAATCCTATTCTTGGGTTTTTATTTGCCCGTGAGTTGCAACGAACTTCCGAACAGGAGTGTTCCTCACGGCTGTATTTAATCTGCCCTGCAGGTGGCGCTCCTTCACCACTTATTGTGCAAACGCACATGTCGTAAAATAGTGCTCGCTGTACTTTACGGCACCCGTAGTTGTTGCTGCTGGCACAGATGTCGCAAAAACAGTGTTGGCGTCACTTTACGGCAACGTGGTTCAGTCGCATTTTCCCGTTGTGCCCTTCAGAGCGGCCGCTTTAGCAGTAAAGCCGGACAAAAGCCGTTTATAACAAACACAGACATGGCCAAACTGAGCAAGGAGACGAAACAGCGGCTACAGCAGGTGTTCCAGTGCGGACAGTTCGTTATTCGGTGGGGTTTTATCCCCACGGTGCTGTACCTGGGTCAGTATTTATTTTTTTTTCGTACACTATGCTAACTGTGCTAACTCGGTCCACCAAAATGCGGGTATAGGCCGTTGTGGTGATGTTTGGGGGGAAAAACGAGTTGCATTTCTTCACCGGTTTTGGCTTTAGTCCGCGTGATTCTGAAGGGGGAAACCCGGCCGATGACGGAGCGTTAAAGTCCGAATTGGGTGTATTTTTGTGAAGGATAACACAGACACGACTTTCCGGTGTGACGTCAAGTCCACGATGTTGTAAAGCCGCTCCGCTTTCACGCGTGACGTCAGCAGCGAGGATGATTTCGCCATCCTAGTGTTTCATAATTATTCATTTGTTAAACATCTCATCCCTTGCTTTTTACTCATTGTGTAACATTTCATTTCATAATGTGTAGTCTATATACAGAGATCATTTATTGGTGTGACTGTAAAATTATAACTGAAAAAAAAAAAAAACAGGGAAAAGTAAAAGTTAGTGGTAAGTTGGTTTAACATGAAAGAGTGATAACATTGTAGCACAAAACTCAAGCCTGACAAGAAAGTAGTCTCATTGGGCCCTTCTAGAGACAAACTTTCCTTTCCAGTTTTCAGTGTCATTTATATTTTGTTGTAAAAATTGGCTGTTGGTGGCACAGTGGTCTAAGTGACTGAAACTCTGTGTGACCGCCAATTGCAGTTTTGAATCCCTGAAATCACCACTGAGTTTATGGCAGTGATAATGTGTCATTGTGAACGGGGCACAGTGACCTCTGCATTTGACCTATTCCTTAAGGAGCAGTGGGCTGCAGTTGGGGAGCCGTGGTTGTAGATGATACCTTGCCCATGAGTACCTCAGTGGCACTATTACCATCCAGGACTTGAACCGGTGACCTTCGAAACACATGACCAACTCTGTAACTGTTCCACTACCAACTGCCCCATTGAGCCCCTGAACAAGGCCTTTTACGCTAAGTGCAGGGAGACTATACCTGTTATTAGCAAATGGAAGTTACTCAGGATAAGAGTGTCTGCTAAATGCTGTAAATTTAGTGATGAGTGGGAACAGGGACCTTAGTCAGAACCTTAAAACTTGGGCCGGTATAATAATTTGAGATGATGGGTAAACGACTGGGTCAGAGCTTCTGCCAACCTGCAGTTGTTTTGGCATGTTCCTGGTCTGGAGAGGTCAATGAGCTACTAAAAGTGGTCCCAGGAAGGAGAACTGTTAAACCAGTGATGTGGTGATGGGCACCCGAGACTCACTGATGCATGTGGGAAGCGGAGGCTGGCCAATTGGCATAGTTTCCAATGAAAGAACTGTCGTCAGTATTGATTTAAAGTTTTACAAGAAAGGAGGTGGTATATTTGAAACATCATTGGCTAGACATCATTTTTTGGGGGGAAAATGTGGTTGCTGTGTTCTGAAAAACATAGAAAGGCATAAAATTAGAAAAAAAAGGAAAGAATAAAAGACTGTTAAATCCTGATAAATGCTGCTACAGGCGTTTTTCCAGTTTCTGCTGATTGTAGTTGATCTGTCTTTTAAACTATAAGCTAAAAGGAAGGATGAAAAAAGAAAGTGTGCTGCTGTGTTGTTTGGGTTGACAGCATATGATGTATGACAAATTTGGTTGTTCTAACACAGCAACACATCATCATCATCTATTCCACTTTACTCCGAGTTCAACATCCAGAACAACAAGGGGCAGTTGGTAGCACAACAGTTAAGCAGTTGACCCCATGACAGAAAGGTCACCGGTTCAAGTCTCGGACTGGTAAAGGTACCACTGAGTTGCCCATGAGCAAGGTACCAACCCCAAGGTACTGCCCACTGCTCCCCGGGCACTGCACAGATGCTCACTGCTCCTTCACGGATGGGTCAAAGACAGATGCCACATTTTGTTGTGCTATGGTGTGTTCACAATGACAATCACTCACTCAACTACACTATAATCAGCAGAAATGGCTTAAAAGCAGCATTTACTAGCATCCATTCTTCATTTCCTCCTTCATCTGTTATTTCCTCATCACACCTTTTTTTCTCAAGCATTAATTCAGCTACAGCTTAACAGTTTAACAGCTACAGCTAAGTCAACTGTTATCAGCAGAAACATAAGATAAAAAGACTGTAATAATAAGAGCAATAAATAATTGAAGGAAAATGGAAAAAGAACATGTCACACCGCATGCACCATTAAGACAAAAGACACACAGGTTCTGATTTTATGGTGTCTTAAAACTCTGGTAAATAAAATCAACAAATGCACTTTTTATTTTGCTACAAATAGAGAGATTTTCTGCCAGTAGTTTGGCAGATAGTGATATGTTCTAACAGCTCATAAGTAGAAGCTGATTGAGGATGTTCTCTTGCACATGTCCCGAAAACTACTGACGTCGCTAAAACACGTTCTGCTGTCTGCATCGTCCGTGTCACTTCCTGCTCTGGCTATTTTTAACGCTTCTTGCACATTATTAAGAGGGATTTGAGTGGGAAAAGTAGTGAGTATCTATGTCCATGTTCTTCCATGCCTGCCCCAAGTGATAAGCCCTTCTCTGGTCTACATCCAAATGCGTTACAAAGGCATGACTCCCTTATCCATTAATTTTACTTTTGGGCATCCTCTGGAGGCTTCGGAGTTCCACTATGGTCTGAGTCAACGTCGTGTGTGAATTTGTGGTTGTGTTTTGTGCGCCATTACCCTCTTCCTTTTTATCCAGGGGTAAGAAGTTCAAAAATGTCACTTTCCGGTTAGTAACAGCTGGAAATTTATTCATGGAACAGGATAGAGTTGCAAAACTGTTCATAGTCTATCCAGTGTATTGTTTTCTGTGACCTGTTATCCTGATAAAGGATGTCTGTTGCTCTCATTCTTTTTGTTGTTAAGACCCAGAATGCACTAATCCCGCTTTTTTCAATCCTGCTAGCGATACCTGGGCCTTGGATATTGGCTGATAACGATTCCAATCCAGCTGGACAGGAATTACAATAAAATTTGTGAGGCAACATTAGGCTTACTTTTTAAACAAAATTTAAACAACAAATTGTCTAGGGATATCAGTTCAAATATAAAACTGTAAAGTGAGTGATTATTTGTCATTGTGAATACACCACAGCATAACACGGCACATAGTGCACCACAACGAAATGTGACCTCTGCATCTGACCTCTGCATTTGACCCATCCGTGAAGGAGCAGTGGGCAGCTTTTTGGCGACACATGGGGAGCAGTATTTGGGAACGGTACCTTGCTCTTGAATACCTGAGTGGTACCTTTACCGGTTCGGGACTTGAACCAGCGACTCTCTGATCATGGGCCCAGCTCTCTTAAAGTTGTGGAGGCATGTTAGCTTACAGAGCGTTAAAGGCCTAATATGACTGTAGTTCTCATTGACAGGCTTGGGGAGATTGCAGTAGGTTAAAGGTAAGAGTTAGGATAGAGCTGGATTTGAGAAGCAAACCATTAGGTTACAAATGGAGATCGACCGATATTGGTTTTTCGGGGCAGAGATCGATACCAATTATTGCTAGGTAACGGGGTCGAGAACCGATATGCAAAAAAAAAAGTGTCACAATTTAGAATTTTACAAACATCAACACAAAACTTTATTTAAATGACTTTACTGTTTATAAATACTTAAATTTTTTAAATTACAAACCTTAAACATTTTTTTCTTGAAGCTTACACATTTTAGTATTCCAAATTGAGCAGCAGCAGGTCGTGGGGAAGAAAGCAGAGCTTCTCAGTGTACTGTCCATTTAACCTAGATCTCGTGTGACGTACAGCTGCTGCTGTGGGCGGGATATTAAGTGAAGCAGTGAGTTGAGATTAAACAGCAAAGAGACAAGAGATGGCAGAGGAGCCACAGTATCGCACCTTGTGATTACTTAATATTGGTGATGGTCAAAATTAAACAAAATGCCTAATATCAGCCCACCATAATCGGCCCAACCAATAATCGGTCGACCCTTAGTTATAACCAGCCCAGGTTTGCATTCATTCTAAATCTGTCTCCTAGAAAATATGTTGCATTATAATGCAATAAAGTCATATCTAGGGATGCAGCGATCTGATCCTAATGTCAGAAGTTTGTCCACTACATTGAAGGCCTTTATCAGACGCACTTATCCTGAGCGCCTTCCATTTCTAAATTATCCTCTTGTAATTTTTCTTAATCTCTTAATTTCAGTTTTAGAAATGAATCAGGGTGCATTGCACTACATGTTATACATGAATTAATATGTATGTGACAAATAATGAATACCACTAGGCCATCACCCACCCCAATTGTAAAAAGCAATTCTCCCACATCTTTCTTGTCAAATGTTTTCTCCTTAAAAGACATTAAACTTCTAATATTTTGGGTATTTGAGCCACATTTTCTACAGTCTTCACTGGTGTGTTTCTCCTAGCTTTTAATTTCAATTTGGTAGCTACTAACAGCAGACCAGTGTTAATAACCACAATTTATTGATGGAAAAAGATAGATCTAAGAAATTATAGTGATAATTTGTCAGGGCAGTCCTTTGTTGCGCCATAAAAAGTCCAGTTTTTGTTCACAGTTAAAACCCTCTTTGTGAACTCATTTGTGTTACCTAGTTTACAGCGTGAGTACGTTCAAAAGTAGTTACGTAGACTAGAAGGTGCAATGACGGACAACGTCTGTGTAGTCCATTTTTAGAATTACGGGCAACGACGTTTTACTTAGAAGCCGCAGAGTTTCGTTGGGTTTTGTGTATGGGGGTTCAGTTTCTACTGTGATAAGGAAGTTGTGGCTTTTCTCATGTAAAAGAAGTAAAACACTGGAATATCTGTAGATGTGGCTGAAATTGCATGCCGTGAAGGCTTGTATAGCAATATCACCACTAACTGAACACTAACATATATATATATATATATATAATGTGTGTGTGTGTATGTATATATATATATTAGAATAATAGCAGTATGTTTAAAAAAACTGAATAAAGCTCAAAATCCTTAAAATAGATTTTATTTCCATACACACAAATGCACTGGGAATACTGCGCATTCCACCCAATTCAAAACATAAGGCAAAAATAATCAATTTAGTTATTCTTTTACAGAAAGTTAATAAAAAGGAATAATAGGCTGTTCAAAAAAAACTCAACTCTTTACAAACTTAACATTCACTGTATAAACTGAAAAATGTTTCAAGATTTTGCTTTTCTTTGAATCCCTGAACTAATATTTAGTTGTATAACCACTGTTTCTGAGAACTGCTGCACATCTGTATAGCATGGAGTCAACCAACTTCTGGCACCTGTGAACAGGTATTCCAGCCCATGATGATGATGATGACAACATTCCACAGTTCTTCAGCATTTCTTGATTTTTGCCTCAGAAACTGCATTTTTGACGTCATCCCACAAGCTCTCTATTGGATTAAGGTCCGGGGATTGGGCTGGCCACTCCATAACATCAATCTTGTTGGTCTGGAGCCAAGATGTTGCTCATTTGCTGGTGTGTTTGGGGTCGTTGTCTTGTTGAAACACCCATTTCAAAGGCATTTCCTCTTCAGCATATGGCAACATGACCTCTTCAAGATTTTTTATGTATTCAAACTGATCCATGATCCCTGGTATGCGATAAATAGGCACGACACCATAGTTTGAGAAACATCCCCATATCATGATGCTTGTGCCACCATGCTTCACTGTCTTCACAGTGGACTGTGGCTTGAACTCAGTGTTTGGGGGTCGTCTGACAAACTGTCTGTGCCCCTAAGACTCAAAAAGAACAATCAATCGAATCAAAAATTTGCAAAAGAACACATTGACTGGCTTCAAGAGAAATGGCACAACCAAGTGATTTTCAGAGGGAAATGCACTATATCTAGCATGGACATTATTTGCTGCCTTCCTTCCTTAAATAAGGGCAGTAATTGACACCTGTTTTTTCACAGAATGAATGACTTCACTAATTAAACTCCACACTGCTATTAATTTGAAAATGAGCCCAGGAGCCCCCTTTCAATTAATGATTCAATTACACAGAGTTAGCAGCATTCATGTCATAGTCGTTGGGTCTGTTGGTATTCTAATACTCTACTACACCTACTAATAAACTATTTGCCATGTAGAAATATAATTTCTATCAAAAATGGGGATTGATCAGGTCAGTGATGTCAGACTGCTGTTATTTTGAACATAACTGTATATATTTAGTAATCGAAACTGACGGGGATACTCTGCAAAATTCATAAACCCACATTTTATACACAATAAAGCATAGACAGTTTCAGATGTTTAAACTGCTATTTAAAAAAATAATTTTGAACTTTGCCTTGAAAACCCCGAGAATTCATCTGTGTTAGAAGTCTGAGCATTCTTTGTAACTTCAGTGATAAATTGGTCAAAACTTGACATTTTATTTTTCCACTGTTGAAGTCGTCAGTTGTTATCGGTAATATAAAAAGGTATGGTTGGCATTAAATATAATATATATAAATCTGCATGTAAAGCACTTAAATTCACTTTAAATAATTTCATGGATGACTTAATTACTTTCTCTGCAATAAAGGATTTTTTTTTTTTTTTGTAATAAAAAAATTTTCTTGGAAGGTGAAACCCTGAAAGAGGAATTGTGCTTTGAACAGAGATTTTTGTGGCGCAATGCTGCTGTGTAAACAGGAGGCCTCGGTCAGCAAGCACTGCGTGCAGTTTTTGCTTCTGCAAAAGAGGTTTCAAACACAATTGCTGCAGTAATGTTTAGACATTACATTGTTCAGAGTTTAGACATCCACATTTGTAATGCAACAGTGTTTTCTTGTTTCTCAACAGGCTTCAAGCGGGGAGCCGATCCTGGAATGCCAGAACCCACCATTCTAAGGTATAATGGTCATGTATGTTTTCTGACAATGTATGTATGTAGGTGTGAGCAGTTCCATAAACTCAACACACTGTAGCAGGTTTTTGGGAATTTGACTTCCACCTTCCAAAAAAGTGAAGAACAGTAAGCACTTTTACTAGAGCTGCGACGAGATCTTCTGTCATGAGATCTTGTGATATTTATTGTCGAGGTCAGAAGCTGTCTCAAGAAATAGCATGGTGTGATTTTTGTTCCAGAATTCTCAGCATGCAGTGGAACGTTTCACAAACCAAAGCGCTCATGTTTGTAGGCACTCAACTTCACCTTGATGGTAATGGTGGTCTAGTGGTTAAAAAAAATTCCCCTCTGGCCCAAAAGGTTGTGGGTTCGAATCCTACCTCCAGCATTACCATCTTTGGGTCTCTAACCCCACTTGCTCTCAGGGAAACTGCCTCTAAAATTGGGAAATGGAAGACATAAAAAAATATATATACACAGTATATATATGTATTGATTCTCACTTCACTTGGTATATAAATGCCAAAAACAGCCAGTCGATAAGCCAGTCGCAGGCTTGGAGAAAGCTGATTGACGACTCAGTACACTAATATGTTTCCAAGTTCATATACCGAATACGAACGCACAGTTTTCCAGTATGACGCTAAAAAGAGCAGCAAGAAGACGAGTTGTGGGTTATTTGAATATTTTTGGTGTAATGTTGACACATTTTTTCTGCAACTTCCATACAATATAATTTAAGTGAAATACCTCAACAAAACAAACTGAAAATTACATTCAGGGATATGAATAGCAGGACATGCAATTTGTCTGTGCCTGTTCATCCTCATTTCACCACCTTCATGTACCACATACCATGTTACAGTCGCACGTCCCAATGTTTAATTCATGGTTTTCTTCTCCCGGAAGCATCTAACTGCAGTATAAAGTCTAAAACAGAATTGACAGTTGCTGTTTGTAGTCAGTTATGTCCCTAACTTTTACGATGCCACTTTTTAATTAATAAGTTGCTCTTAACCATTTGCAGATTGTGTTCTCATCTAGGAACTACTCTTTAATATTTCACGAAAACTGAGTAAGCTGGTTTTAACTAAACATGGACAATACAACTTTTTTTTTATGTCCCATGCCGATACAGATATTGTAAATTTGGATATCCGCCGATACGATACAAATCCGATACTGTCTCTGAGTCTTTTTTTAAAACAGAAAACTGAAAATAAAGCTTTAAAAAAGGCCTGAACACATGACCAATATTATTCTGTTATGCTTAAGGAAATACTTGCCTTAAATACTGTTTTCCTGACAAAACAATGTGAGAATTACACACCCATATGTATATGCTAAATTATTTATTATTAAAATAACATCTTAAAACGTATTCGTTTAAACACAGTTGTGTAATTTTGTGACGATCCCTAATCCTGCTGCACTAAAACCATCAGGAACAAAGAGATTGTGAGCGAGAGCTGGGGGTGTTAAGTGTGTTGTGTTGCTCGTTCTGCTTATTGTCATATCAATATGTACGAATTAGCTTGAATGTCAAACAATAAACCAGCTTTACCACTGTGCAAAACCCATGCATAATGAATTGTGCATGTGCGCATACGCAAACATAGAAGACTCTACAATTTAATTGAAGAAATCGGCTCCATAGATCGGCTCTCAGTGGCACATATACACAGTCCTGCTATTTGAGTCATTATCGGACCGATATCCAATCCACGTATCGGATCGGTGCGTCCCTAATTCCTAGTTCTCTGTTAGCAACTGAATTTTTGTTTAGAATTCTGTAGCCTCTGCTTGAATGTTATTCTCTTTTAGACTTACTTCTTACCCTTAGTGTTTTTATTTTATTTTTCTTAATGTGCTTTATCTTGATTCTACTTTGTTTTTTTGTTGTGCAGCGTTTTAGTGACTTGTTTGTAAAAATTGCTTTAGGAATAAACTTTGCTTTCTTGCTCCCAGTCTCTGTGGCACTAATATGGAGATTTTGTGGAATTTTGTAAACAGAAATTTCACTTTCACTTGCCCTAAAATAGGCAAAGTTAGGTCAAGATTGACTAAACACATTCAGCCAAATGGATGTGCAACGACAATAAAAATTGGTATCGGCAGAAACTTGAGATTCTTAAGAAGACTAAACTGGTGAATCTAATGTTTGCCAAAAAAAAGTAAAACATTGTCAAAGATTCAGTCACAAATAATCATAAACCTGACATGTTTTGACTACCTGAAATAACATTCGTTTAGATGTTAGAGATTATCTGTAAACGTGTGGCCCATAAGGAGAAATGACAGGCTTAGACAGGGATGTGAGGCTTACATACAAAAAAAAATCGATTTTAGTGTTTAGGCTGGTATCAGTATCAGTTTGAGTATTAAAAAGACTGGAAATGCCAAATCAGCTATCCAAAAAATGAAAGTAAACATGCAAAGCAAGACAGAAGGGGAAAAATCGGTACTAATAGATGGCTGTGGTTACAGTGCACCACAGGACTAATATTACTAGTCAAAAACATCACGTGATCTGAAAAGGGTTTTTTTCTACATGTACTCAAATAAATAAGGTTCATTATTGATTTTGTTTTCTGAGCCAATAATCGCCTAAAGAAAGTTGTATTCAGCATTAAATTTGAAACAATGTATTATATTGCTCACCACACCTTAAAGTGGCTACAATGGCTTGTGGAGTGACAATCGCAAACAATATTTTCATGATACATGACAACTTTAACAGTGACAGTTCCAACGAATGTTCAGAATGCTCCCTTTGCACACAGATACCACTGATTATCATCAATGCTTTTCTGCAAACAATTATTAAACAGTTTTTTGGGCTTTGCAAGGCATTATAGTTACATGTTTAAACTATGGTGGGCAATATGATAATCACTTTGTTGCAAATGTAATTCTGAATACAACATTTGAACATTTAAAGAGTAATGGGCAAAGGTGCAGAGGTTCCTTTTTTGACTTCACAGTGTAGACGTCAGAGTAGATGTTGTAGTTGTAGTTAATAAGAGGAATATCAATATCACTACAGTCTTGTAAAGCTGTATAAATAATATTTCTGTAAAAAGTTAGACTTAAACTTTCAACAAAAATCTCCCTTGTCTAAAATACTTTTTACTTTCTTCAGTTTGCTGTGGGGGTGAAGAGTGATGATGAAAAGCGCTGCAGAAGACCGAGCTCTCTCAACGTCTCCCTTTCTCACAGAGGTTCCATTTCTGGACTGTACAGAAGAACTCAAACATCATTTCTAGAAAGAGCGAAAAACACCCCCACATGCCGGGCCTGAACCTCATGGCACCACCGATTCCGGAATATGAAATCTCCACAACCCCATTTTTTGAAGATTACGAAAGTGTTTTGGACTGTAGAATGCTATTTTTTTCTGTGATCTGACTGGTCAGTCTTGTTGATGTTTGTAAGTTTTCCACATTCCCTGTTGGTACCAATGTTTACACCTGTACATGTGTGAAATAAAAAGGACTACCAGGTATTTTGCCTTGTAAAAACCTTTATTCATCAATAAACCTTTAAGTTAACATTGGCCATAAATAAATAGTTGAGAAAAATGTCTTAATAAATAGATAAATAAATAAATAAATATTTAGCCGAATAAATAGCCTGTTATTTTTCCTTTTAAGAATAAAGGAAACCATGGAAACCCCATGAGTGCTTTTCCGAGGGTCACTCAGCCTGCGCCGATTGGCTTCTAAGGAGTTCAGAGTCTCTTGTTCATGAGCGGGATTCCTAGGATCATTTCATGCATGAAGGCTCTGAAATTGTAAATGATGGAATGTGTGACTATTTTTCTATTCCACTGTGTGCCTTCAGGAAGGGTGGTGTTGATGTACAGCTCGATATGGCTGTCTTTGATCTGTGGGGGAAATGAACAGATCAGGTTAATGAGGCAGATGGCTGAAATAAGTTTGACATTTTTATTATTTAATTATGCTTAGTTTCTCCATTCTTCTAGAAAACTATATGATATAGCAATTGAGGTTAATTGTGGCTTTTAATATAACATTTATGTCACATTGTTATATTTTATGACATTTTCAAGCAGAATGGACAAACTAAATGTTTAGGAACCAAGTGAATTCATTTAGTTTGTCCGTTCTTGAACTTGATTAATGAACATAGATATGACTATATGAAATTGCTTTTGCATTGTATACAGCTGCAATCAAGTATTTCATTAACAAAGAGGCTTTTGTGCTGGAAACTAGAAATTACCAGACTGACTATAGGCCTGGTGTTTATATACTGAGCATGGATTTATAGTTACGGATACAATTGGTTTAAGATTTTTTTAAAAATACTCCTTATTTGGATTGTACGATACTTAACAAATGTATCCCCATATAAAAATGTACTAAAGAATTGTTTTGGGGATTTAAAAACATTTTGGATTGTAGGAAACTCAGTAAATGCAAATCCACAACAATACAAACAGCGACCCCACCACAGAGAGCTCCACTTACTTTGTGTTCGATTATATTTAACATGTTGTTGGTCTTTTCCTTGACCGCAGACACACTGTGGTTCTCTCTTTCGACGTAGGCCAGACATTCTCTGAACGCCCTCAAACCAGTGTAAAATCGCATCAAACATTTTCGCTGTAAAACACAATAGTAACATTACTTTTCTGAAAGTTTTATCACATTTACGCACCACACAAATGTTTAGACATGACAATTCGTAGACATTTGATCAGAGAATCTATGCTCAAATCTTCTTTCGTTAAATAATGTGCTCTACATTGTTGTATAGTGTTGAATTTATCGATACCAAATACTAAGTTAATTACTTATAGAGCTGGATTGAAAAAAGGCAACAATATGCTGTCAAGACAAAGAAGCTGTAGTTATGGGTATGAATTAGAAGTTACAGGCGAGATCATTTGACATAAGAACATTTGGGACATTGTATAATGGCATTTGCGTTATTACTTATTACTCTAAATGTTCGGACACCTACCCATTCATTAATTATTTCACATTTTGTGTGTTAATAATGGCTAAAATAAACCGAATAGTCTAACCCATAACGGCATCTATATTTAGAAAACATTTTCTATGCATTTTTATCCTTTAAATGCAGTTCTTGTACGTTTTCTTGAACTTGATCATTTACATTATACATATCATTGGTTTATTAACTTACTGCACGAAAATGTGATGACCTGCACCAGCCAGACCCGGGAATTACGGGGATTTCGATCCTCTTGTATTTCTTTACGTTCTCTAAGGGTTCTCCGATGTCTTTCTGAAACTGTTGGAAAACCGAATATCATTAGACGCGTTATATAGTGACATAAAGTATGCATTTAGTTCAGTAAAATAAGTACAGTTGGTCACTTATTTGAATCCATTGCTCGCGTCCTCTACTTGCGACACATTTCAGTCAAGACTTTTTCTCATTCTGTTCTGTTCAGATAAACTCTGTGACTATATGCTTGCACTCTCTTTAAATATGTCTGTTTTTTAATCCGTGCACTGTTAAATCCATGTTCCTCTATCTATTAATATTAGTATTTTGTATATATAAAATCCTTTTTTTCTGCCTGGTTTTAATACTAACTTTGTGTCTTAGCACCAAGCAAATGCATTGTGTCTGTGTGTGACAACGTACTTATAAATTGTATTCAGAAGAAGCAAGAAGTAAGTGGAGCTTAAAGTTACCTGCTCGTCGTGAAGCACTGTCAGTTCATGATGCAGGTCTTTGGCGATGTATAGCCATTTCTTAGTATCCTCAGCTTCAGTCTCCAGTCCTGACGTCCCCGAAGAGTCTTCCTCGGAGGGGACGGGTTCGGCGAGCGAGACCAGCAGCAGCAGCAGGAGGAAGATGAATGAGTGAAGGTCTGTGGAGAGAGTCGAGAGAGTGGAGAGGAGAGAGAATTGTGAGTGAAAAGGGGGAAGTCTCAAGCGAGCTGAACAGCGTGAATCTCGTTTCCGACTTACGGATTAGTGACGGCATGATGGCTTGTGCGTTGCTTCCTTGGTGCCTCGAATCTTAAGTCTCATGTCGCGATTTGTGAGGTGTTTTATATACCTCCTAGAAGGAAATTCCACATCCCACTTATTCATCTCTCATCACACAGTCAGTATGGGAAATCACTCATATTAATACACAAGTCCATACGGCACTTCCCTAGAACTGGAGGAAACGTCTTTTTTTCTGTCACTGACAGGTCATTTTTACAACAGACCTCACACTTTTGAGGACTATTTTTGTATCACACTTTCAAGTGTAGACTTTAGGAGTTGTCTTCTGTTCGAATCGGTCCACTGTTAAAAAACGTTCTTAAACTTTCTCAAAACATAGTTTTTGACCCATATGATTGCTAGATAAAAGTTCTTTATTTACATATGTAGTCATATAAATATAAAATGGAATAAAACAAACCATTGCTTGTTCTTAGGATGGGTAGTGCTTTTAAATAAAGTTAAGCAAACTGGTGAGAATGAAAAGCAATTTGAGTTCATTTTGATCTTAACATACCCCCTTTATTGCCTTTTAACTTAAGTTTTATGTTGTGTTAATCAACGAACAAAACAGTGTGAGCTAGCTTCTTGAACATGGATGAAGCCTAGTCTTGGACTAAACTGCACCCCCAGTGGAGATTTACCACTAAAACCTGAAACTAGGCTAGGCATAAGCTTAATCATCGTCTACGAAACTCTCTGAATTTAAATGTGCCATAAGAAAAAGAATATGTCTTGGAAAACAAATAATTCATTTTCTATATACACCCAAAGCTAATTAATAAAGTCTAAACAGTTCAACCTCCATCATTGCGGGCACTACCTGGATGGTGCAATGGCAGTCAATCTCATCTATGCCAACATATATGGGAAGGAGAGATTTGAGAATGCTGAATAAAAGGGACAATTTAGAGGGCAGAGTAATACGGGCCCTGGTGGGAAATTTAGCCAAGATGCTAGGGTTGTACCACTATTCTCTTTGAGAAAAGCCCAAGGAACTTTTGTGGCCTCAAAGAACTTGGACCTTGGTTTTTACGTCTTTGACATTTTTACAGAACATCACCCCATTAAATTACTGTCTGGGATCCACACAGACCACGGAGTGAGAAATAGTGTTTTTTCTAACCCAAGGCAACCCAAGGTCCTGAGATATTTCTCTTCCATGTAGAGGCAAGGCCCAAACCTTCTAAACTTCAGTTCTAAAGTCCAGGTGGCAAGAGTTCTTTTTGATTCTAATTCTAATTCTAATAAGTTTGGCTCATTAAGAACGCTTGTAAGATGTTGCATTTTGGGACAGCTAGAGATCTCCCAAAAAGCAAATACCAAACCATTCAAACCAAGGCAAGGCAAGGCAAGTTTATTTATAGAGCACATTATCATATACAAGGGTCATTCAATGTGCTTTACAGAAACAATGTTAAAATGTTAAAATCAAAGATAAAAAGAAAAAGTAATAAGAAAAGAAATAAAAATAAAGTTAAAAAAAGAAAGATGATTAAAAGTGCTATAAAAATATTTTTAAAATAAGGCACAGTAAGATATTGATACTGCATTCATTTAAGCCTGAATGACCCAAAGAATGTTAAATAAATATGACAGTGAGCTATGATTTATTATAAGCTTTACTTCACTAGTCATTTCATGACCCACCAAACAGCAGTCTCTCATTGTTTACATTTGAACTTTAAGTTTTACTAGATATTTTTACTTCTGCACACACACATATTTACATTCACACAATCTGGAGAAAGGAGAAAAGGAGGATGGGATCTCCTCCTGAATCTTGGCTCTTGGTTTCTCTTAAGGTTTCTTCCTATTTACAGTAGAGTATTTTTCTTGCAGTCGGTTTAGTTATGGTTGATTTAGCACCAATCACTGAGAAAATGCAGGAGGCGAGACTATGATGGTATACTATGTGATCCGGAGCGACGAGAACTCGGTGGCCAGAACAGCCCTGCGACTCAGCCCACAAGGAAAACGCCCATTAGGACGACCTAAGAAACAGTGGATGGATCGGGTCAAGGAAGACATGAAAAGCTCCAGTATTGCCCCAGAAGACACCCTGGATCGCACCAAATAGGGACGGCTTTGCTCAAGAGCGGACCCTGCAAGCAAGCGGGACAAATGCTAAGAAGAAGCGGGACAAATGCTAAGACACACCTGGAAATAAAGAATCTTAGATCTGATCTAAAGCCACATCTGTAAATGTTACAGATTTGCAAGACTTGTGGTTTGTGAAACCACATTTCAATCCCAGAATACAATGCCAAGTTGACTAACCACATACAGAATCAGTAACAATGTGAAAAGGAAAATTGAACTGTCCCTAAAATTGCTTTAGTACTAGAAGTATTTGACAATGACTAATCATTACATTGCTTTTGAACATTTCACAGTGATGATGCTTTGAATTTTAATCATATTAATCTCCTTGCAATCTGGTTTTGATGCTGAGGTTAATTATCTTAAGCCCATTCACAATGTAGGGAGTACATTTTTCTGCTAATTTTAATTGTACATCTGCATTTGTCATTTGGTTTTCACCACTGCAACAAATCTTTGACTGGATGTGTGTGTTAAGCCTACACATGAATAGCCTACACAAAAAAAGCAAGATCTTACAACGTGGTGTTGGTGAAGAAAAACAGACCAAAGGGCAGAATAAAAGGAAAGAGAGTAAAAAAATAAGTAAGAAAGAGGGGAAAGAGTAAGAAAGCGAGAAGAAATGGGTGGTGTTTCACGGATATGCCTGTTTTGACTTTTGGTATAAGTTATTTGATTGACGGAGAAATCCTGTTTTTCAAAAAACCCCTTGTGTAATAATGAGACGGTGTAACATTGCGTGGGCGTGTATGTGTATTACCTGGAATTATGTGTTAACCTCAAGTTTTCTCACCCATTTTCCTAGTCAGTGTTCACTTCTTTCACAGTCAACTGAACATTAATTGAAAGCTTGTTTTCTATAAATACAAGTTACTGTAATTGATCTAATTTGAAGAAATGGTAGATGGAAAGTTTAATTTTAAGGGCCATTTGATGTTGGGCAAATGCTAGTCTGTATACCTCTAACCAAAGGAAACCATAACATGTAACAACACTAAGAATAGCAAGGAATAGATATAATAGTCATAAACCTTGATGAAAAGTCTAAATTTGTGGTACATGTGGTACAATCACAAACTCTACTGAAATTCAGTAGGATGGAGTCAACACAACACACAATCAAGTCAATTTTCAAGAAAATTTTTGCTCTGAGATAAGATGCAGACCACTTCCTTCTAATGGTCCATGGCACTTGCCTACTGATGCTTGCCTACCATTGTAGATGGCCAGTCTTCAGCTATACAGTTCCATATGTGAATTCCTACAATAATTATTACAATTTCTATCATAAAAGACCTTCAGGTCCTTTTTCTCATTCATTTTTCTTGCTTCCAACGCCTCTAGAGCTAACTGTCCACTTGCTGCCAAATTTCCACTCAACACTAAACTGGAAAAAAGCTGTCAAGCAGTCTGGTGGATTGGTAGATACTGCGATAGCAACTGCCGGATGGGAGCAGTGTGGAGGTGGTCTTCCTGATGGAGTGCTTGTGGAAGATCTCCAGCAGCAGCCAGAAAGATGCGCTGATTATGTTGCCAGCTGCTGTAACAGTCCGTTGCAAGTGTTTTCGATCCGCAGCACTGGTACTACTGAACTGGACAGAGATGCAGCTGGTCAGGACACACTTTAAGGTGCCGTGTAGAACACAGTGAGGATGGGAGGAGAGAGGCCGGCCCGCCTCAGATGTCTTCGGAAGTGAAAATGTTTTGGTGATGAAAGTGGTGTTGGTGGTCCAGGTGAGGTCATCTGAGGTATGAACTCCCATAACCTTGGCGTTCTTTACTGTCAGTTCACTTGTGAATGGTTTAAATGATGTAGATTAGTCAACTCACAAAAATAACACTCTTTTGTAAGTTTGCATTCTGTATTGATTACCTGCATCCTTTTACCTATAAAATATAATAAGCATAATAAAATCATACCTGTTTTCATATGTTTTCAGATCACATATGTGAATCTTTTAAGTAACTATTTTTGTCATTCATATCATTCTCTTGGTTTATGATAAATGAGGCATTTTTATAGTCCCACAGAGACAACAGATCTACATTTTTTACAGCATCTTCACTTTCACAAAAGTTCATGTCTCGGGTTCTGCAGAAGAGCGCCTTGCTGTCAGATTCTATAGAGGTGATAACTCCTGTTTTCCTGTCTGACTTTCAGGTTTCCTGTCATGCTGCAGTTTGCTGCTCACCATAACTCGAAGGGTCATGCTGTGTTTTTTGTGTGCATTTTTAGAAAAGTATTAGGGTTGTATGAAGTTTAAAGACACACACTTTGGAGTAAGTATTTAAAACTATGTGTAAGTATAAATAAAAAATCTCAGCTGCAAAACTGATATGTAAAGGCAAAGTTACTAAATAAAAAACCTGAATGACATCCTAATCATTGTGCATGGTCTTCAGTGTCACTTTCTAATATTACTATATTGCTTTAAAGAACATGGTCTATGATCTTGACATTGTGTAGCTTGATTTAGAAGTGTTAACCTCACACTTCCCCTCAGCTTTTCAGCAAGGCCAGGGTTTAGTGATACATTTGTCTTTAAGTCAGGATTCAGTAGATAAACATCAGGCTAAGGGTTAGGTCATTCATAATCATTTCAGGTTAAAACATTGATGAGGTTGACAGGTACAAAATGATGAGTAAAAGTTCTGAATCAAAATTATCCAATCTTACATACCAACAGACCACACTAACCTACTTCTCTGCACTGTATTGTCTCCAAGAAATGAAAAGTTTGTTGAAATATGCTTTTCAGCAGTTGTATTTACATTTGTCAGTTATGGTACAGAAAACCAAAAACAAGCAAGAAACAATTAAGGCAAGAAAAATTACAAGTAATGAGGTATTTAATATTTTTAAAAACAAGGAAACCCCAGTGTCCCGTCAGAGATAATTTCCTCTTTTGAGTGGAAAGAAAAAAATCCATTTTTTTTCCCTGTGGACGGATGAGTCAGGGATGAAAATGAGGTAAAATCACAACATTGCTTAAGCAGGATATCTGAACACTTGCTACCAAACCAACGTAAACGTAAGCTGATTTTTTGACACTGTTGTACTGTTGATGGTATGCTCAGAAACGCATAAAATCTGGATTCTAAACAGTGTGACTATGTAACAGTTCATAACAGAAATATATATAAAGTAAATATATATACTATATAGAAAACTTCATATTATGGTGACATATATTTTCCATGGAAAATATGACAAAGTACTGCGGGTGAGTAGCACACAACCATGTAATTGTGAAATTAATTTCCACCAAAGTTAGTTTCAGTTTGACGTAGGGCCCAATATTCCTCTGCTCAAAGTTCAGAGCGTATTTAACATTGGTCTAAATGCTACAGTAAAGCGTTATTTTGTGCTTTGTAATTGTAACCTCTTCCTTTTTGGATGCATTTGTGTTTGACGTGTCTGTGACTCTAGCATACGCAGATTTATGGAAAGAAGATGCCTCCTTTGACGTGAAGGGGTCGAAGGTCGGCTGCTTTGCCATACATCTCAACTTGCGCTGTTTCTGCGTCAACTCAGTCCTTTCCCACGAATGTTATGGCTCGCACACACACACATGCACACTGAGGAAAAAATGACAGTGTAGATATCATATCCTCTCTTAAAATTAAATGGTATTGCAATATAACCGGATGTTAGCGCTCACTTTATCTTCAGTAGCTGGTTATCATCCCATTTAATCTGCTACCATGACAAAATACCTTCACATCTTTACAGTTGCTTAATTAACCTATTTTGCAACTACATCCGTATGGAGTTGAAGATTACAAATCTTGATTGTTGCAGTGTCTGAAGTGTACTTTAAAAGTGTTCTAAAATTTAACACAAAAAGTGTATAATTTGGAAAACTGTTATATGCCCTAGTAAGATGTTCAAATTTGACTACCCGACTGAGTAAAAACGCACAGTGCTGTCTCTCTCTGAGAAAGGAAAAAAGTGAGAGTGACTCAGTAACGTCAGTTTAATCATAACGACTTACAGTAGGACCTCAGATGGAAAAGGAAACCCCCGATTTACATATTTTAACAGCACATTTTCTTTTTTTGGTGATTTCTCTGGTGTTGGTGGCTCCCCAATGGTTCTTCTGCTCTTTTGCGAAAAAGAAGGAAAAAAAGAAAAATTGTTGGACTGCCCCTTAGCATGGGCAGTTTGCTTGTTTTGACACATCCCCAAACGCACAGAATTACTGTATTTGAGTTTCTACAATTATTTTGCATGGTAAATTAAACACCAGCTCATGTTTTAAAATGGTCTAGTTTTAAGATTGTTAGATTATCTATTGTAACAATACTGAAATGCTAACAGTTTAGTGATAGCTTGTAATCAGTACTAGTTTCTTATAGAAAACATTGAATGGAGAACTAATGATACCAGTTCTCTAGACATTTTAAAAGTATTAGGTTGAACAGAGACTTTCTGTAAAGAGATATAAATATCATGATCTTCACATAAAATGCTACATTAGTGGATATAAAAGGTCTACAATAAGAGAGTGTGTATTATGAGTCTAAAAAAGAGACCAAGACAAAATATTTAAAGATGTTTTTACTCTAATGTTACCCCATATTTGTAAAATGCAATTGAAAATATTTAAAGGGGAGACAATATATTTTAAACATTGAATAAGTATGTACACCCCTAAACTGATACTTTGCTGAAGCTGCTTATATGAAAGCATTCAGTTTATTTAATAGTAGAGGTCTATCAGCATACTCTACAGCCCCAATGATTGATCCTATGTTCCATGGAAAAATATTTACTGAATTTGAGTTGTTCTTACTTCCTAGAATTATTACATCACATTAATTATTATTATTATTATTATTATTATTATTATTATTATTATTATTATTATTATTATTATTATTATTATTAAGTAGTAGTAATAATAATAATAATAATAATATTAATAATATTAATAATAATAATAATTAATTCATTATCTGAACCGCTCAATCCCAACTGGGTCATGGGGTACTACAGAGCCCATCCCGAACTTTCGGCTAAGGCGGGAACAACCCTGGGCAGACGCCAACATACCGCAGGGCACACACACACTCACACAGTCACACACACATTCACACTTACGGGCTCAATTCTAGAGTCGCCAATTAACCTATAGCGCATGCCTTTGGACTGGGAGGAAGCCGGAGTGCCCGGAGGAAACCCATGCAAACACGGGGAGAACATGCAAACTCCACACAGAAAGACCCTACGGCCTACGAACCCAGGACCTTCTAACCACTGTGCCACTGCGGGCCCCTATTATTATTATTATTATTATTATTGTTTTTCTTAAGTTTTATTATTATTATTATTCCATTCGGCCGTTTCTTGGCCTGCTACTCCCAGGGCTTTCGAGGATAGAGACACTTGCCTAACTCTGACACGCCGACCGATTTGAATAGCGTGCTTGTTCACAGCTTCTTTATGTTACGCCTTGTCGTTCGTTCGGTATTCTCGGTTTTCCGGCGAAAAAGGCCTATAGGAATGAATGGGAACGATGATGTCATCCACTCTAGCTGTCAGACCACACACAAAGACACACACACACACACAGAAACCCACACACAGAAACACACACACAAACACACAACACACACACACATGCACACACACAACCACACACACAGAAACACACACACACAAACACACAAATACACACACATGCACACACACACAACCACACACACAGAAACACACATACAGAAACACACACATACACACACACAAACACACAGACACACACACACAAACACACACACACACACAGACACACACACACAAACACACACAAACACACACACACACAGACACACACACACAGAACACACACAGAAACACACACAGAAACACACACACACACAAACACACACACACACAAACACACAAAACACACACACACACAGAAACACACACACACAAACACACACACACAGAAACAGACACACAGAAACGCACACACAGACACACACACAAACACACACAAACACACACACAAACACACACACACAAACACACACACACACACACACAAACACACACAAACACACACACACAAACACACACACACAAACACACACAGAGAAACACACACAGGAAACACATACAGACACACACACACAGAAACACACACACACACAGAAACACACAAACAGAAACACACACACAGAAACACACACACAAACACACACACAACCACACACATGCACACACACAACCACAAACACACACACAAACACACACACAAAAACACACACACACACAAAACACACACACACAAACACACACACACAAACACAGCCACAAACACACACACAAACACACACAGAGAAGTACACACGCACACACAAACACACACAAACACAGAAACACACACACAACACACACACACAAACACACACACACAGATAGACTAACGAGACCGTCTAGAAGTGAGCAAGCGCTTTGCATTTTCTCTGTGGAAATGCAGTCTAGTTATTATTATTAGGGGGCCATGCAGTGGAACACTGGGTGGAACCCTATTGAAATCGATTTTTTTTTCTGCCTTAAAACGCGTTGTGGAGAAAAATCTGTAAGACCTACAGCTTTGAAATTTGGCAGGTAGGTCCGGTACCCCACCAACACTCAGGCAAAAAAAACTGCACCAACATAAGCTATTTTGCGTTTTTCCAGAAAAATTTGCATTTTGTCTAATAACTTTTGAACCGTAGCTCCGATTCTCAAACTGAGAATATCATATCGTCTTATTCCTTGGGTCAAGATGAATCTTTTAGACCCGCATCTATTTCTTCCATATTTGATTTTTCGCTAATTTGCATAATATGCAAAACCATCTTTTGCGAACCAGTCCCTGGTATCATTTGAATCCCAAGACACTCTTCTTTAATTATTATCGAGCACATTTTTAATTTAGGTCTTCATTTTTCTGTAATATGCAAACAAATGTCGTCGGCTTGGCATAGGACTGCAACACCACACACTGAGTGTCATAGAAATCCAGCTCTGGGTGAACTACAGCTTTGAAATTTGGCAGGTAGGTCCGGGACCCCACCCTCTACTCAGGCAAAAAAAATTGTGCCACTCTGCCAGTTGGTGGTGGTATAATAAGCTATTTTACATTTTGCCTAATAACTTTTGAACCGTAGCTGCAATTCTCAAAAACTTCGTGTTTTCTTAATCCTTGGGTCATTACGAATCTTTACAGAGTCCTCCAATCTATTTCCGCCATATTGGATTTCTTGCAAATTTGTGTAATATGCTTAACCTTTTGTGGAGCAAAAACTGTAAGACCTACAGCTTTGAAATTTGGATGTTAGGTCACAAACCCCACCCACTACTCAGGCAAAAAAATTGCACCACTCTGCCAGTTGGTGGCGCTATAATAAGCTATTTTGCGTTTTGCCTAATAACTTTTGAACCATAGCTCCGATTATCAAAAATCTTATACCATCTTACTCCTTGGGTCAAGACGAATCTTTATAGACCCTCGCATCTATTTCCGCCATATTGGATTTCTCGCTAATCTCTTGCCAACTAGACCCTGGATTTTTATCCAATCTGCATGCAACTGGAATATTTTGAATCCTAAGACACTCTTCTGTAGTTATTATTGAGCACATTTTTAATTTAGGTCTTCATTTGGCTGTAATATGCAAATAAATGTGGTGGGCTTGGCATAGGACTGCAATGCCACATACTGAGTGTCATAGAAATCCGGCTCTGGGTGGGCTCTGGCTTTGAAATTTGGCAGGTAGGTCTGGTACCCCTCCCTCTACTCAGGCAAAAAAAATTTGCGCCACTCTGCCAGTTGGTGGCGCTATAATAAGCTATTTTGCATTTTGCCTAAAACGTTTTGAACCGTAGCACCCTAGATAAAAGGATGAAACGTGTCATTTTTCAACGTCTGTCCACTTCGATTCATCAAACCTGATAAAGCTGCAAACTGCATGGCCCCCGTAATCACTGCTTGCAGTTATTATTATTATTATTATTAGTAGTAGTAGTAGTAGTAGTAGTAGTAGTAGTAGTAGCAGTAGTAGTAGTTCATATTTTTTATGTAGCACATTTCTCAAACTCAAAGTGCTTTACACTCGAGATTGGTAGGCCTTTTGGCAGCCTCCCTGACCCGTTTTTACCTTGTCTTTTCATCAATTTTGGCCCAATTTATGGTAAGGTCACTGTCCCATCCCTTATGAACAAGATGAATATTCTACGTGTGCTAATAAGTAAGTATGTTCTCAGTTAACTTTTTCTTAATCAAAGTTTCCCTCATCTATTCTTGGCTGAAATTAATATGCATTCAAAAAAAGTCTAAATACAGTATATCGGTCCTGTGCTTAAAGTTTAAGCATACACATCTTTTACATAGTCTTGTAATCTTTTATGCTCAAGTTTATAGCAAAAAGTCAGACCACATATTGTAGAGTATTGTTATAAACTTGATTCATACTGGCTGAGACTAAAAGTCACCAACACACACATGTAGATGGACACATTAAATCTCATCACCAAACATCAAATATGGTTATATATATTTCATGTATACAATCTAATAAAAAGAAATCTAGCAGTAAATTGTAATTTAATACGATATATAAATTATAATACTATATAACTAGAACTTAACCTTAGATATTTATATAACTAGAACTTATAGTTCATAGAATGTAGAAAAAAAATACACAAATCAACCAGGTACTCAAAGTTTACTACTCTTACACTTACAAGTCTTCTTTTATCAGCTAAAAAGTGGGCCAGTTTACTCCCATGAAGCTTTAAAATAGTATTTTGAATACATTTTAACTGGAAGATATATTTAAGCTTTACTTAGTATGAGTTCCATATTCATGCCTTTTTGCCCTCTTCTCCTGACTGAAACCTTTCAACAATGAAAACTGATGTTTTGTAAGCTATTTGTGGACCATGACTTTAACATGTAACAAAATAAATGTCAGGAAAATCTTACTTTAGCAGCTGAACGTTATTTGGGGTGACTAATTGATGGCACACTAACCAGCTTACTGGCTTTGATTTTTTATATGTGTCTCCATCTAAAACATTTGTTTGTTTTTCAGTTGAATTGTACAGGTTAAAGGTGTAATTAAAAAGTGAAAAAAGGTTTTGAAATGTCTTTTCTTTGTCTCCACTCTATTCCTGTAAAAAAAAAAGTCAGGTGTAATCTGACAGATGTTTTCTATTGATTGAAAAGGTGTAATGCCAAACAATGGCCGTTAGATGGCAGTAGAGCACTAATATCATACCACATAAAACACACCGGCTTTAAATACACTTATTAAAATGACAGTCCTTCTGCATCATTTACTTCATTCGCCTCTTTAATAAGTATAATCTTTAACTAATTCATTTGTTTAATTAAGAATTTTTTTAATATTCATATTCACTGGAATAAAATTGAGAAAATTGCAAATTCACTCATTTCTTATAATAAGGTCAAAGTTGCATCTTCTCACAAAGGGCTCAGTTCTTTCTCTTCCATCTCTCTCCTCTTATCCTCCTTCTCTTTTCCTTTCTCATCCTCTCCTGCCTCTTTTCCTTTTTCTTTCCATGTCTTCCTCCTTTCCTTTCCTTCCACCTCACCTTACCTCCGCTCACCTTCTTTCCTCCCCTCTTCTCCTTTCTGTTTTCCTCTCTCGTCCTCTCCTCTCTTTGTGTCACCACCCCTCCCTTCTCCCTTCTTTTCCGTCACCCCTTCTCCTCCGTTCCATCCTCACTTCGCTGGATATTGGGCCGGAATTGTATCTGCCACTGTAGTTGCCACAGGCCCTCTTCAATATTTAATCAAGAGTTTGTTTGAAGAGCTCTGTCTGTGAGTAAGTGCGTATGTGCATGTGAGAGTGGTTTATGTGGCGCTGTCTGTGTGTGTGTGTGTGTGTTTGCGTTTATATGTATATGAACGTGCGTATGCACCAGTGGTTGGCTGGGGAGGAGAGGCTTATCACAAGTGAAGAAAGGCTCTATTCAGAAATTGAAAATGAAAACTTTTCCTCTCTGACCTTCTCAACACGCACACACACACACACACACAAACACAAACAATTGCTATAAAGGAGAGCTATACAGATAGGACTGTGCAATTCATTTCATTTGCCAGCAGCTGTGGGATTGCTTTCCTTCTCTTTCACAAAATCTATATATTTTTAAATAAATAGGTTTTTCTTTAGGTTTTTTTCCTTTTATCATTTTATGAAATATTATGACATGCTTGTTCCTTCTTCAATCCTTCATTCATATTATATTTGGATGAAAATTTGTGAATATTATGCATTGTGTGGTCTCTATAAATTTTATATATGATATATAGCATAACATGTATCTAACGTTATAAAGAAATAAAAAAGAATATAAAGAATTAAACTGAAATTAATAATGTATTGGGTTAATATGTTTCGCTTCTGAAAAGCATATTAAAAGGTATCTTTAGCTTCATTTTATCCTCATCATATTCTAATAACCTTGAGTCAAACAGTAGTTAGTTTGTCCTCACACACACACACACTTACACACACACACACATACACACACACTGTCTGACTGAGGAAGAGAGGAGTGCTAGTGCATGCTAATGAATGGTGGAGAAGCGACATGTCCTCCATGTTCACCCACAATGCAATAATTCAGATCATCTATTTCTCTCCCTCTCTAAGACTGTCTCTCTGGACTGGTACAACAGCAAATCACACTCAAACCCACTTCATCTCACAATAAAGATACAAGTCCCCATTTCATTTTTCCTTTACTGTTTGTCCCATTAGCCACTTTGAACCTGATTACCTCCTGAAAGTGATCAAGCTGGATCTTCCTCCTCCGAGCCAAATGGAGGCATTTTGCAGCTCTGTGGTTTTCCAGGACATGTCTCTTTCAGGCCTCAACACGTCATCCCAGCACCTGCTCTGTGGGAAGTGTGTATGTGTCACCGAACACTTTTTGGCATCAGGTATAATATAAAGATGGCACCGATCTGAGACTCGGGACTGTTGAATATTGGGGGAAAGTTTGAATTTGGATTCAAGTCGAACCACAAAAGTGAGTGATTATTTGTCATTGCGAATACAGCACAGCACAGCACACAGTGCACCACAATGAAATGAAATGTGACCTTGACCCATCCGTGAAGGAGCAGTGGGCAGCTTTTTTGGCAATGCACAGGGAGCAATGCTTTGGTACAGTACCTTATTTACTAGTGTTGTTGAAATTAATCGCATAATTGACGTGGACGATTCTGCAGCGATGCAGTGGCAGAGAGTTGCAAACTTCAACAAATTTCCTCTATCCAAGCAAGTCATGCAGGTGTTGTTTTCTTCTTCATGATAGAGATTATTTTTTATACTACCTCACGCTATCTGAGATATGGTGGAAGTGCATCCGGCCCTTTGATTTCTCAGTCAGGTAGAAAATTCAGACATAAATCGGATGTTGGCACCTGCACTCACTGTACAACCTGATTAGATCCTTAACTGTCATCCAAATCTGGTCTAAAATTTGGACCGAGCCCCAGTTAGAAAGTCGGCTCTATAAAAATACTGATGTTTTGATATCATTTACTTATTGCTGAAAGAAGTAGAACAAGTCAGTAAACAGTATTTGTGGTTAACCCTAACCCTAACCCTAACTCTCTGTAAGTGTTGCGTTAGACTGATCACATTGTAAGCAGCTCTATCATTAGCTTGATGCATATTCTCTGGAAATTTAGCACCTTTTTGTTTTCACGAAGGTACAACATCTGCAAGAATTGAGAAGCAAAGAGTCTCTACGTGATGACGAAAGAGCAATTATAACACTCAGGGGTGCAAGAAAGTTGACTAGTGCTGTCTGTAAGCTGTTTGCCCCCCTGCTGATGTTAGTGCTGCTACGTGCTCAGGCCTCAGCTCTCTGTGCTGCACAGTGTTGAGACATGAAGCCCGAGGCTAGCCTCCATTACCCAGGCTAGATGGTCGTTTAAGGTCGAGCTCACACGATTCTCCTCGTTGCACAATGTAATGATTGTACTGTGGAGTACAGTTCAGAGGCATTAAAGTACCACTCGTTCTATTAACAGACCTCTGCGTTGGTGTGTGTGTTTGGTTGTATGTGTCTGTATGTGTGTATGCTTGGGTGAGTGTGCTTCTATGGAACAACAACTGCAATTATGAGACATTTTTCTTTCTTTTTCTCCCTTTTCTCTTTTTTAATAACGCTGTTCTGTTCCAAGAAGAGACCATGGGTGTTTCTATAATTGATATTTTTAAGTGTTTTGAATGACGCCACAACATCATTACGCTACAGGAGGGGCGCTTTGTATTCAGAAATCGAATAGAGAGACTGAAAAAGAGAGAGTAGCAGTTCATTAAATCGGTTCTTATTGGATTTCCAGAGACTGTAGCACTAATATCACGACTGTATCACGACACCATCTTTGCTTCCTCTCCTTCTTCTTAACCTTCACACAATGCCGCCGTCGGGCCTCTTGTGGTCGCCTTGTCACCTAACCCTATTGTGTTCCACCTGAACACAGGGAGGGCAGGAATACTCCCGACCAACCACACCATCGCCTCACCCATCCCCCCCTTTGCACTCCTTCCTCTCTCTCTCTCTCCCGCTCTCTCTCTTTCTTTCCACCCCTTCGAGGAAAACCCGCCCTCCGCTCCAAACGCCCCGGAGTAATATCCTCAACTCAGCTGAACGCATGCAGGCTATTTTTCACTCTGACAGTTTGCACAAATGTTGCCTGATTACCAGCCGTTCTGCCACTTAAGATCTGAAGATACCAGTTTGGGAAATGTGTTGTCTCGCTTTTCGGAGTGTATGAATGCACGCTGTGAGGACGCCACGAACTCAGAGCTTGCAGAGTAAATGGCTGATTATTGTGGTGGGGTGTGACTCTTTTGGCCTATATGCACTATGCACAACACCCACTGCCGTCGATGGTGGATGAACTGGATCTGTTCTGCACTGGAGAATTCTAAAACCCTGCCAATAACACAAAAAAAACTTGGCACAAAAAGCTAGTTTTTGCAGGTCACCTGGCTGGTCTATAAATGCCCATTTTACTGAAACATCTGAAGCTGTTTTCTGATTTTTGAACTGGGTAGAGAGACCAATCCTGATTTTTGAATTATTCTTAAGGTTCCAAAGTGTTCAATATAGCTAGGACCCAGCAGGGAGGCCCGTTTTTAAAGGGGGAAGGGTGAGTGTATTTTTTAGGCTACACTGCATTTCTGACCTGCTATGCATTTTTAAACAGTGTAGCTGTCTGTCAGACTGCATTGAGCAAGCGGTGTGTGTTAATAGAAACAGACTTTGGGCTACAACTTCCAATTGCAACCAATTGACCGTGGCTTAAGCCACACCAGGTAACAAAATAAAGCAGCTACCGCAGTTTCAGTAAGTCAGAAACAATGGGAACAATAACCCAACTACCACAGGAAAACTAAACCAAACACCAAACAGTATTTAAAAAATGGCTACAAGAGTAAAACCAAACCAGCTACAATGACAAAAATAAAGGAATGCATCAAAATGCATCAGCTATCATGGGGTAGTTGGTAACAGTTAGGGGGTTGACCCTGTGACCAGAGGTTCACCGGTTTAAGTCCAGGACTGGTAAAGAAAGGTACCACTGAGGTAATTAACCAGCAAGGTACAAATCACTGCCCAGGAATGTACGTAAGCTATGTACATAAAAAATTCTAATGTGCTTATTCAAAGGTTTGTGTAAACACTGTAAAATAAGCAATATAGAACTAGAGATCTAGTTTCTAATATTTCTAAATGTTTTGCAATGCGCAATTTGTGTGATCTCTATTAACAAACCTATCCTTCATTTAATTATGTTGCCTTTATTTATTTGACAGAACATATTAATTGTAAATAATTAAATTACTAATACTATTAGATGCGTGATTTGTTACAAGTCTAATGAAACGTAAACATTAATTTTTACAAATCTTTACAACCAAGCATTAGGTAATAAAGCAATCAGTTTATCTGTCCAAAGTCCAAAGAGCAAATGACACCACAAAACAATATTTTTTTAAAATAATTACATGCAACTTCGCTTTTTCCAAGTGTATTGAGATGTCGGCTGTTATATGACATGCAATGCTAGTTATTTCATACCATCTATATCTCAATATAACGTTGGATTTTAAAGAAATAAATCCTTCATTGATTCGAGCTTGTGTCTAAAAGGAGAAGGGGAAAATTACTACATAAACAAACTGTCGGGCGAAAATGGAAACCCGAGGGTATTTGGGGGCTATGTGAAGTGACCCTGGTCATTTGTGCTAAATAATGCATGTTTGTCTTTCTGAAGCACCAATATGGGACAGTTTTCTATCGGTTGGAGGCGAACTGCCCCAAATGCCCCCGGCGGGGGGATGAGGGGAGAACAAGCTGGAAGTGATGCGTTCTTTTTTCCCTCCACTGCACCTGTAACTACCACCACCACCACCGCCAAAACCACCCCTCCCACTAGTGTCTCCGACGTCCTCATAAACACACACACACACGCACACACACACACACACACACGCACACACACACACACACACACGCACACACTCAGACTCCATCCACAGACTACTGGGGTTTTTAAAGGCTGGGTGGAGCTCGGCGGAAGGCGCGCTTCACTGCGGATGCGAAGACTTGTAGTACCGGGAGAGCACACCGGGAGCAAGCGGGGAGGAATGGTGCTGGAACCCGGCCGTGTGTGAGGCTCCTTCTTCTTCCTCATCTTCTTCTTGCGCCAAAAAGGGGATATGGAGGAATCTGACAGCATTCCCTGCGCACAGGAGGACGGACTCCTGGCGACCTGGCGATGGAGCCGGAACGCGCGGGAGCAGGTTCAGCTCAAGCAGAAGATAAAAGACCTGCCCGGTTTGTTAAAGCACGGACTCCATTTGAGGAAGAAGAGTGTGAGTATTAAAACGTCAAGACAATCGCTCGTCCGCGTCAAGCCCCGGGAATGTATCTTCGGCCCTGCGGGGCTCCGGTTCGCTCGTTCACTCGCTCGTTCGCCCCCGTCTCTGAAGCGGTGCGTTGCCATAATTTCTCTCATTAATGTGATTAGGTGACACTTAACGACTCCTAAAGTCGCGACGCGATAAGTGCGCGGCGCGTTTGGTAAAATAAAGAACCCTGTAAAAATTGGACTCTCGTTTTTCTTCAGGAGTGTCGGAGCAAATTAAAGCCCATTATTGCCAGGCTGTCCGTATCTAAGGCAACAGGAATCGTATCGTGCAGCCCACACACGCGCGCGCGCTCGCGCACACACAATCACGCACACACGCACACACACACACAGTCACACGCACACACACACACACAATCACACACACACACACACACACACACAATCACACACACACACACACACACACACACACTCAAACTTCCACGTATACACCCTTATAGCATCACCTTACCAAACAGAATTTAACAGATTAATTAATTCTTTATAGATAGACTGACGCGTTTTTTGCCCGTGTAACTAACTTCCTTTTTGCAGCCTGCGACACGGACCTGTACATAAACAGCGTCTCGTTTATTTGATGACGGATTTGAATGAAAAAGAAACATTAATGTGCTAAATTAAAAGATTCAGGTGTTTCGTTTGACTTCATTCCGCCAGTAAACAACCTCCTCTGCCCTGTTTATTTCCCCGCAATTCGAGTAGAGGGGAGAAATAATCAGACTGCTCAAATAACCACCTTGTTTTGATGTGTGCGCTAAAGAGTACAAACTGTCTTTACCAAATAAAGATTTATTTCGTTCGGCCGACGAAAAAAAGGCAGGTGATATAACGACAGACAGGAGAGGAAGGTTTCTTTCATTCATTCATTCATTCATTCATTCATTCATTCATTCATTCAAGGTTGTTGTTGAGGACATTGTCCATTCTTCTTTGACTTGGAACCACGTATAGAGTCTGACCGATATACATCAATGCTGATTTTTATATAAAAATTGAATAACTATGTGCTGACCAAAAATATAAACAGAATCCCTAAACATGTCTTATGTGTTGGTATTTACAAGTTCTCATCATGATATCAGCACATAATCATTTTAGAAATTAGCTTTTTTAATTTAACATAATTCTTAATAATGGGCAAACCCACAGCACAATATATGAAAATGTAAAAGTTAAATGAATAAAATGCAACGTTACAAAGTGCTACAGTTACTAGTTGACAATTGATGCAACTACAACACTCATAGCATGGCTCTGTCTTTCGTCTTTTTATTTCTTTTTTTCAAATTGTTATTTATCTACATTATTGTTATATGAACTGATACTTATTTTTTGTTCATCAACCCCTGTCGGCACACCCATTTTTCTGTTAGGCTCCATTACATATCCTCAATTTCATGCCACCCCACTGAGAGCAGGACGGGCTGGGAGTCAATTCCAAAAGAAACCATTCCTCAATTCTAGGTAACTCAGAATCAAGAATCTACTCCAGAGGTTTGAAATTGACTGGAGAAAGGGTTTATCATGACCAAATTGACTAAAGGTATTGCTTAAAATGGCTGTAAGTGTGTGATCTACATGAAATTTGGTGGAGAATTAACTTTAACTACTGTCAGTGTCCTTTTCAATCAGTCATTTATTTAATATGTATTAAATGTTTCTGAATCACTGCTAGACATAGGATAAAGATGTCATTCTGTGTGGTTTTCATACTGGTAACATGTGAAGTAAATATATGTGATTCTTTGTCAAGATCTCTGCCCATTCACATGATCAATATTGCATTGTTTCTTGAAATTGAGAATCAAGAAACTGTATTCAACTCATGGAATCAGTTCTGTCAAATCACAACAACTGGATCAATTCTGTAATAGCGCGACATGTTGCTTTGTAGTACGATTTAGTGCGCTACAGATTTAGGATGCTGCCCAAGCTTGAGGTCAGTGTGCAGGCAGGGCAGGCTTGCTTAATGCAAACGTGTATCTGGGGCGTGTTTGTAGGGAACAAGAAGTTCACGCACCACGGCCCGCGTAATGGGCATCCTCAGGAGGCAGAGAGACATGCTTTTAAAGACAGGTGCATCAGGCCGTGATGAGTACGGAGCTTTAAAAAGCAAAGGTAGACCGTCTCACAGTGCTCTACTCTTAGCCCCCGGGGCTGTACACGAAGAACTTGGCTTTCTAACCAGTTTAGTGAGCGTACAACAGTAAAAAATGGCACCTCTATGCAACCCCTCATTTTTCTTCTGCCTCCAGTCATTAGAGCTCATTGTGTCCTTCTACCAACCTTGTGCACAACTCCCTGAGCTTTTGTTGGTGTGAGAGGTAGCGTCCTATGTCGCGGAGGTTTGATCTGTCCTGGATCAATGTGTTCTGACTTAACGACTTGTAGATGCTATTTGGAGTGCAGTTCGAAATCCTGAGCAAAAGCTGGTGGAGTTTTACACTCTGTTGAAACTTGCTCCATGATTAAATGAGTATCTCCTGATTCCTCCATATGCCTGGAAGAGAACTGACAGCTTTGATTAGCCCATGCAGATGAATGAGTATTGCTCAGTGGGTTAGACATTGTAATCTAAGAGTTACTTTCCTCTTTTTTTTAATTTGGAGAAGATCCCTGCTGTGAGACAGCATGTCGCAATCCAGTCAGTCTTTGTGTCTCTACAAGAGTCGTCCAGACGATGTTGCAGAAGTCAGGAAGTTTGGAGAAGGCGATACTAGATTGTACATGCTGGCCAATATCTAAGAGGTTGAACTCAAACATTGGGTCATGTTTCGGATTATCTGAGGGAAAAAGAATTGGGGTCGGGCACAGCTGTAGCTTGAAGTAAGACTGGATTTGTGTGTATGTTTTGAGTGTGGGAAATCTAAACAGACTATCTTAAAAGTTCTCGTCGACTGACTGACAGTCTCTCTGGATTAAGATTGAAGTCAAGAATTCTAAATGTATTTAAGAAGAATCAGCAAAACAGAATTTTTACAATATCATATCACTTTTCAAATGTTGCCAACAATCAATCACAACACTTGATTGTCAAACACAAAACAACATTTTTTTCACACAGCCCTGGTTTTGAAAGACATTTTACAAGCTACTATGCAGAATTCACACGATTTTCTATGGAATCCAATGGCACAAAATTTTAGCCCTC
This sequence comes from Distichodus sexfasciatus, assembly GCA_032718565.1. NCBI lineage: Eukaryota > Metazoa > Chordata > Actinopteri > Characiformes > Distichodontidae > Distichodus > Distichodus sexfasciatus. The sequence continues at coordinate 987,293 of JAVGVS010000023.1, read as the reverse complement.
AAAAACCATGCAAACCTCCTTATATAAATCTTTACGTCATCCACAGCAAGCTGTGAAATTGTGCATTCTTTGCCAGAAATGTTCATAACAGGCTTTAGTCGAAAGGCTAAAAATTGCAGATTTGTCCTTTTAGACCTTTTATTAGCTGGAATCTTGTTCATCTAAAACCCTTTTGTAAGGGTTTAAATTAAACCTGCATTTTTTAAAATGAAAAACCTTGCATGGTGTGTGTGCATTAACATGGTTTTATGCACAGTGGAAAACACGCACACACCATAAACACACAAAACACCTCGTCACACGCTCCAAGTTGTGTTTTTAATGGCATCTCATTTGACACGATCTGCCGGCTCTGTGCAGTTAGACCAAATAAGGAGGGCTTCATTTCATCTGTTAATCTGCCCGTTGAGGCGGGGGAGTGGGTTGTCTTTAGTGCCGTGGAAGTCACTGAGTGCTTTTGCTAGCAGCAGACCGATGTTTTGGAGAAACTTGTAGAAGTGATGGTGTCATTGCATCATTCTGCTTATTCAGTGACTTGTTTTTTATGAAAAGTCAAAATGTTAAGATGTTTTGTGATTGTCATTTACTGGATTGATACTGGATAATGGTTTAAAAATCAATTTAAGAGGATTTGACAAGCCCATTTGGTACACAAAGTAGTTTGAAGGGTTCAAAAACCTAGTTTAAGATGGTCACCAGTTGTGAAAATGAGTCATTATTTGTCTTTGTGAACACACCACAGAACATTGCAACACAATGAAATGTGACTTCTGCATTTGACCCATCAGTGAATGAGCAGTGGGCAGCTAACATGGGCAGCGCTAAGGGAGCATTGCTTGGGGACAGTACCTTGCTCATGAGTGGTAACTTTACCAGTCTGGGATTTGAACCGGTGACATTCTGATCACGGGGCGAACGCCCAACCATCACGCCACCCAGTTAAATAGGTCTTAATGGACCAGGATGTCCTGTTATTTCTTTCCATTATCTATTAGTAAATGAGTAAACAACTCTCAAATGGATTTAAGACAGAATCTGCAATAATTTGCAATCTTCATTTTCGTTGCATTCTGTTTGTGGCGTATTTGACTGAGTTTTAGTCCATGTTGTTCTCATAACATACCAGCAAATCCTCCTATAAAATCCTGCACGTGCCCAGCCGCGACGCATGTGGGTGAGAGGAAACGTGAGCTCATGACGGCATTACCGTGTGAACACGTGGGGCAGGGGGCGTTGGGATGGGGAGGGGGTGCGGGAATGTGATTAAGTCTTAGTGAGGGTATTTCACAAGGAGCTTGTCAAACGTCATTAGAGGGACTGAAGATGTTGAATAGCGGTTCAAAATAAACTGCCGTTTTCTCACTGTCCAAAAAATAGGCTTCCAAACTGTTGATTAGGGGAATTTCGGGTATTTGAGAGACGAGCAATATGTGTTTGTGAGTGCAAATGCAGAAGTGTGTGTGTGGGGCCGTGTGTGCGTGCATATGCATGTTTGTGCATGTGTGTACTTGTCCATGCTTGACATTATCTGGAAAGGCACGCATATACTGTATGTATGTGTGTGTGTACAAACACACCTGCACACATTTACTCACTTCAGATGTATGAGGCCAAATCGGCGTGGCTCAGAGGGTTCTCCCTCTTAAAAGTTTTTTGTTATTTATCACTGAGGGACTTTTCCCCGTCACTGTCCCTCGTTATGGTGCTTGGACCCCAGTAACATGTAAAGCTTAATTGCGAAATTGTGTGTTGTACAAGAAAAATTGGATAGACTCAAACAGATGCATGTAGGGCTAGGCAATTAATTGAAAAATAATCGAGACTGACGTTCAGAACCCTATATCAAAGTAATCTTGCTCCAGATGATTATTTTGAGTAATTTTTTACATTCTCTTAATAGTTTACCCAGTGTGTCTTTGTGTACTGCCGCCTTTAAAAACATTCTACATGTCCGTTCTACCTCCACATCTGTGTTTCCTTCAGTTACTTTAAAAATATACCTTAATTTGAAAGGATAAGATATTCACTCTTATATTAGAGAACATATCCCAGCTTTGATAGTTGATACAAATCTTGTCAGTGAATGATTAAGTCAAGAAACAAATAAATTGGAAGAACCCAGCACAAAATAATTGCTCATTAATCATAACTGAGGTAAAATTCTCCGCTAATTAAAGTTATATCGATTTAAAGTCATATTGCCCGTCCTTAGATTGAGGCCTGTTTGTTTTCTTGTGTGTGCCAGTGTGTGTATGTGTATGATATTCCACAGCCAGGTGGATGTTGTAGCCGGCTGCTAATCTCCGCTCTAGCCAGGCTCCCGCTCCTGATTGCATTAGAACGCGCTGTGAAATGTAAACGAGGAGACCAGGCGTGTTTGATCCTTCATCTCAGAATGCACTCATCCAATGTGACAGATTTATCTGCGAGTCATGTTGTCGTGAGCGGAGTGTGCGTGAGAGTGTGAGAGTATGTGTGTGTGAGAGGGAGATAGAGTGGTGTGTGGTGTGTGTGTGCAAAGTGTGCAAAGCTACAGCACTGAGTCTTGCTGAGCACTCTAATCTGAGAGTAATCCATTTCTGCACATAATGACCCACACACCCACTGCACTCGGCACACTGCACACACGAAACACACTTCTCGCTGGGGCTTTGATGTCTGCACATAGATAACTCGCTCTCTCCTTCCCTCTCTCCCTGTCTCTCTCAGGCTCCCACTTATGCGTCTCTTTCTATCTCTCCTCTCTCTTCATTTACCTCTCTGACTCCATCTGTAACGGCTTCCTACTCCCTATGTAGCGCACTGCAGAGGGCATGAACTAGTGTTTTCAACCTCTTGTGGAGTGTTCAGTATGTCATGTGAGAGAGTTATTTCACATACACACAAACTCTGGTTATTTTATCGTAATTTTACACACCTTCCAGTCTCTTAAACCTCGTTCCATTCTAACTATCTGCTCACTTCAGGTCAAAAGCAGGCTCTAACTGCATCTGGCTAGTCCTGGAAGAGAGATTTAAGATGTCAGATGAAGCGTTTACAAAAAAAATTCTCAGTATTTTTCTTTTCTTTTAATACCCTGACCCCGAAATGGTGAAAGGTTGCTGGTTTTCGCGTTGCTTAGCGTGTAATGACATTTCAGCTTTCTCTCGTCAGGAAACGACCAACAGCTCGAGGTACGATGGGGTCACAAAACATCTTTGTGACACCAAATTAGACACGTTTTTGTATTTTGTAATTTGTATTTAGAATAATTCATGTGAAAATACATCTGTTTTTTTGCTAATTACCAACCTGCCAAACTGGGGAGCAACTTAAAGACCCATTTTTATTTGTCACAAACTCAAGATGAGAAAGCCTTCAAGCTGGCTTTGTTGTTTAATCTGTGTTTTTAAGCTTTGACCTGCTCCAAGCCATTTGGAATTAGGCAAATATCCACTATGGACCAATTTAAAATCTTTGCTGGTCTGTTTTTATTCTCAGAAGGTACTCCATCCCTGTATTTTTGGGTGCCTGTCCCAGCCTGTCTCCCTGTTTTCCTGTAAGATTCGGGCAGTCTTCGTGTAAAGACTGTGTTTTTTTACTTTGCCACATCTTCAGGTTGAATGCTCTGTCTGCGTGCTCCAGTTCACTCCCAACCCAAACACTGTCTGTCTCTCCGCCAGGCCGACTGGCCCCAGCCTACGGTGAATCAATATTCCAGAGCGGACACACGCCTGCTGCGGACGCTGACACACACACACATACATACACTCTCACACAGTGGCTGCAGCCAAAGCAAAACCCACACATGGTTTGGCATACTTAGAGATAGAAGCCTGGTCCAGTAGTGGGAATGTGTTGATACGATCTCTCTCTTTCTCTCTCTCTTTCTTTATCTTTCTCTGTGTGTCTCTCTCTCTGTTCTTCTATCTTTCTTACATTCCTACACTGCAATATACAAATGATCAAACTGCCCATATTTCACCGGCATAGTAACAGTAACCCAAATAAAAAAACACTGATCTGAGATCAGGGCTTATTTAATATTGTGCATTTTAGAAAAGTTATAAACCAGAGGTGTCCAGTTCAGCTCCTAGAGGTCCAGTATCCTGGAGTTCAGAACATTGACACCTTGTCTAAGGTAAAAGCTCACCACAATATGATGAACTCACCAGATATGATGCAAATCCTTCAGGATAACGGCCCTCCAGGAACGGAATTGGGCACCCCTGACATAGTCTGATCACAGATCAGCTTTCTAACGTTGACTGTTCCTGACTGTAGTATGAAAGTATGGAATCATTCACTCATTATTAGGCATTCAAATGGCCAGTGGGTTATATGCACGGCACCAGAGAAGGGCAAAGTACCTAACTTCTTTACTTAAGTGAAAATACGGATACCACTGGTCAAACGTTACTCCAATACAATTGAAAGTCGTGCAGTCAAATGTTTACTTAAGTTAAAGTAAGGAAAAAAGACTTAAGTATAAATAATACATCTTCTTTCACTGCATTGTTGCATTATTGCCACTACACTTATAGTACCTAAAACTCTGACTAACTTGTACAAACTGTGGAGTAAGGAATTGGTAGAACAAAACAGCATGGTAGTGTTCTGACACAGCTCTGGCACTGTGTGCACACATATATGTGTATGTGAATCAGGAGGACAGTGCAATAGCTGTAAGCCTGCTCAGAAAATAGAATTAACATTCCAACCTGCTTTTACACCTCTACCTTCATGACATTCCAAGAGCAACAATACTGAAGCAAGACAAAAAACGGTAGTACTGTCTGAACTTGGTTTTATAGTTACAGTCTACAGGTGTGATGTAACCCTACTCATCACTGATAGGCTGTCACCTGCGAAAACGTTTTAGAAAAGGGAGAATAACACCCATTCTATCCACAGATTTGTAAGTAACGAGTAACAAGAACCTTGATAGAAATGTAGTGAAGTGAAAAGTATGGTATTTGTCTTTCAAATGTAGTGAAGTGCAAGTCATAAGTTTCCAAAAAATACTACTGAAGTGAAGTACAAACACTACTTAAACTATACTTAAGTACACTACTCAAGTAAATGTACTTTGTTTCTGTCCACCTCTGCATGGCTCTCATAATATATAATATCATACAGGATGATGGACAAATGTGTTGTTGTAAAGAGCTTAAAGATAGCAAATTATATTTGCTCCTCATTCATCTTATTTGATTATTCAGATTCTTCAAGCACATGAAAAGTTCAGAGTGAGAAAACGAGGGGAGAAAGGGTTGCGATGCCGTCATTCAGTAACAAAAGAGGAACAGACAACTTAAGAGCATCGCCCCGAATAGCACTTGCACGAACGATAGCTATGATAAGGATCAGTGACGCTGCTCTAGATCTTTCTAATGGTCCATCCCTTTCTCTCTTTACGTCTACTCTCACAACGAAAGGCTAAAATGACAGTTTGCTCCAATTAAACTCAACACCCTGCTGCTTTTACGCCCCACGAGCTGCGGCAGACAAACCGCTAAACTCATACAGTGAGCTCCGTTTCTAAAATCTGTCATGAGGAGTTTACTCACGAAGACAAAGTTAAACTCAAAAGCTGATCTGCTTGTCAAGTATTTGAACTCACACTATGTTATTCCAAAAATTCAAGTGAATACATCAGAGATATTATACTTTCATGTTATCAGTCTTTTTGTGCTCCATCTGTGGGTGCAGATAGCTCAGCTTATCTTTAGTGCGTAGTTACAACCAGTGTTGGGGAGAAGCAAGTAGTGACGTTACTAACTTAACATTTTTCAGTAGCTTATTAGTAGCTCATTTTAAAATGCTGTAGCTGTAAAAGTAACTATTTTTATAAATAATGATGTAAATGATACATTGGTAGCTACTCTTAATTACAAGTAGCTTGTAGCATGAAAAACTTGTGTTTAAAAGTAGCTTCTCCAACACTGCTTACAACAACACACTTTTAAGAAGACCAATCTCTTTGTCAGTTTAGTCCCTTAAAAAAATTCCATAAGGGTCCAAAAATGGTAGGATGGGTCAGTCATGCTAGCTCTAGGGACACTGACATCAGCTAAGATTCAGACTCACAATACTCAGGTCACTCGTACAGGTCTCTAGCACAGCTTCTCCAACCATGGAGTCAACACCGACTCCAAGGAGGAGAACTGTATTTAGTGGTTTGTCAAATCTCTATTTTTGTCTGTCTCCTGCCTTCTGTCCCACAGCATTTTAGACACGTTGAGCAGCTCTAACTTAAGAAATCTCAATCGATTCCAGTAGAATAGGGCTACATGGTATAACAGAATAGTTTGTATAGTGTAGTATAGTACAGTGTTGTGAATGCTGTATAGAAATTGCAGTGTGTCATGCTGGGATCAAGCACTAATGGAATTAGCATTAGCTACCAGAAACTGGCTTTGGTTAACAGGCTAGTGAATGAGGTTCGTCTTAATACTGTTTGTTTGCATTGTTTTGAACTCGGATTCTGATTCCAGTTCCAAGAGTCAATTCCAGAGAGTGATTTCCATGAAGGTTTTGGTAGTTTCCAATGAAGAACATATATTTACTACACATGCTAAAAGTAAATAAAGAATGACGTAGCAACATGGCAGTGATACAAAAAACACACACTAACAGCTAAAACTATTTTTATGTAGATCACAGTTTTGTTACTTTCTTTAGTTATTTTGAACACTCGTGATAAGCTATGAGTTCATTTAATGGCACAATATACAAAGCTAAATAACTCTGGAGCTGATTCACAGCTCTGTTTAACCTGAAATTAACTCGGAATCCGTTCTTTTTAGAATCCATTTCCAGCCCTAGTCTCCATTTGCTCTCTTTGTCTTCAAAAAATGTTCACAAGATTTGAAATGTGTACAATTTCTCCATCCATTCAGTCAGTTTATTACAAAAGAAATGTATACTGTAGATTAATTATGCCAAGCATTTTGGCTCAGTCTCATGCACGTATTATACTATAGTATTTTCACCGTGACCTTTGGCTGCTAACTGAGTATTGGCCCCTGTACGACCTAAAGTTGTGTATTCAGCAGCGATGTTTGTGACATGTTGAACGCTGTAAGACAGGTGGTCGGTTTGAAAGCCTGTGTGTAGTTTTGGGGTCATAGTCCTCTGTAGAGTCTGATTGCTTTAATGCCATTATTACCTACTTTTTTATATTGATTGTGTCTTGGCAGCAGTCACCTGATACTGTCCCGGGACCCAGCACGGCCGCTCCAACCAGGGCCAAGGTAAGAACTGAGAAAAACACAAACACAAAAGCCTAAATCTTAACCCTGATTAGCTGAGTGTGGCCATAATCTTAACATCAGTAACTAGAGGTTGCAAGTTTACTTTCTGAATATTTTTTTGAAAATACCAGCTAAACATTTTCATTATGCCAAAATGCCTTGTCTCCCTGCCTTTGTGAGAACATTTAGAAAATTGGCCTGTTGATAGGCCAATTTTGACCTATATTGATATATTGATCCAAAATTAAACCATCGATCAGATATCATACGTGTTTTAATGTTACTTTATATTGAACAGGAAATCTGTTTTTAATAGAAGAAAAGATTGTTTTTCATTTAAATGTCTGGTTAAACTTACAAATAAAAACATCAAATGATATTTTAGTTGCTTTTTGTGATTTGATGAAGTGTATAAAAACATCATATGAAATTGTCTCACTGATTGAGTCACTGAATTGAATCGAATCAAATCGAGATTGCATCGTAACAGACATTGTGATATACAATATTACATTGTGATGAAATTTGACATTTACACTAATAAGTCTTTACATGCTTTCTGCGCCCACTATTACCAGTAATATACATAACATACTTAACTTTTACCTTGTACATTACAGACCATTCTCTACAGACACACACACACACAAACACACACCTACCAGTTTGCTTTCTACATTTTTATTGCTCCAACAACTACCATTAACAGATTTTTACTGTATACTGTAGTACTTTCTCTTTACAAATACACACACTCTCACATTCATTACTATTCTGTGTGTGATCCACTTGAGGGGGAGAAAGCAGGCTGTGATGTTAATCTGGGAATCTGGTGCTGATGTGTCTCTTCAGCTTCACCGTTTGGGTTTGATCTCTGGTCGCTAGTTATGATAATTGATGTCTGCATCTCTGAATCTCCTTTAATCCCAACACGAGTCAGATTAAATGCACAACCTCTCTGCCTAATCGTCCTCATCATCAGTTTGGAGTGTGTGAGTGTGTGTGAGTTTGCTCAGTGGATAACCTGAAAATGTAGTAAAAGACGGAATGACAGGGATAAAAGAGGTTACAAACAGCATTCTCAGAGCTGAGGTGGTTCTGAACTTTGTGGGGTAGTTGAACACAAAAAGTAATTTTTAAAGGAATATTATACTTACGAATGCTAATATAGCTAATATACAGTATAACAGTGAATGCAGTCCATTGGGGGCAAGTAGCACGACTGGCTAAGCCCCACTACCTCATTAGCTTTCAGCGATTTCTAGCAGTTTGGAGAATTCTTTTAAAACTAAATGTAGTTAAACTTTCAAAGAAAAAGAACCAAATGAAAACTAATGAGGTTATTGCCATTGCTGGCTGAGCCCCGCTAGCTTCAAAAGCTCATTACTTCTTAAGCGAGATTGGTGTTTTAGGTTGCTATCCTTTTTAATCCAAGCTTGAATTTTTTGAACTGTTTTGTACTCTCCTTGGTGATGCAATTTGAAAAAAATCCTGGTTTAGAAATAAAAAAACTGCAAAACTGAAAACCCTGCCCCGAAATGCACAAAAAGTACATTCTGAATATTGAGGGATTTTCTTCTGTTTCTGTTTTTTGGGTGGGATTCCCCTTTAAGACAACCATAGTAATCCAGTGCTTGCAGCCGGAGTTCATTTCCATTGTTGTAAATGTAAATGAGTCGAGCAACGTTTAGGAAAGCCGATAAGACGCTGTAACTCGAGAACTTTTTGTGTTGTGTCAACTTGCTTGGGCAGTTAAAGAGTAGACGGGTATCGCTCGGGGGTGAATATAGAGTCAGATCACGTGACACCTCAGCGTAACCCAGCTGTCTGTGACTGTGTTTTAATTTTGCCTTTCATCAATAATGCTAAAGATGTTTTTGAGCAGAGAGAGGAGGCGAGAAACCTATTGATCAGACATTTGACATGTCCATTAGTTAAGAATCCAGGTTTGGTTTGGACAAAGCCCCGAGGTCTGTTTTTTTTTCTGGTTAGGTGTATTTGTGTATTTGCTCACACACACACACACACACACACACACAGACAATGAACCTGATGATGACACCTTTTGTTTAAGCTTCAATACAAAAGCTTATGTTGCTGGGGTCACATGTTATAAACGCACACGTTTTGCATGTGGAAATTCCCTGGAAGGTTGCACAGTTTGAGATAATCTTTATAAATTGATGAATGTTTCTAAAAGCATGAATTAAAATTTTCAATTTCTGCATATTTCTCTCTCTCTCCTTTTCTTTATCATGTCTATCAGACATGCTCCCAGAGTTTCCCTTGTGCAGGTCGTGCATTAAGAAATGCTTTCCTGTCTCACGGCCCGTACCCTGCCAAAGACAAGATCCACCTGGCCCGGATTATCAGGTGGGAAGATGTGTGAGAGTGTTGGAGTGTATGTGGGTTTTTCTGAGTGTTTTTTAGGGATTTAATCTCTTAAACCCTGTGACATGTTAAGCAAGCATTTCCTGTACCTGAGCTACCAACTATAAACAAGGAACAACTAAATGCAATGAGTTGTGTAATGGCAAACTTAAAAAAAGTTCTCTATACATCTGAATCCATGAATCTATTTATGATCAGACATTAATCAATAATTAAGTGGATTATGCTGATTATATATGTGATGAAGTTTATCAACAGTATAATCTGGATCAATAGAGAAAATCTGCTTTTTCCTTTCCCTTAATGGGTAGGAAAATGTGTTTTTGTGTTTTGTGATAATATTGGACAGGCCAGAAATAGTTCTCAGTTAAAACAAATATTAAATTTTTGATGTGCAGTACTAGCGTAGTCTGATTAAATCTTACTTTAGGGGCTAGAATACTAGTAGGAGCAAAAAAACATCTACTTCTGGGACACTGAGCATTCAGAAAAGTAGTTTAGTCTGGAAAATTGACACTAAATTTCCCCCTGATTCCTTGTTGGAACAAGCTGTTTTGCAACACTGAGACAGTTTTTATAGAAAATGGCATGTAAAAGGGATACGGAGTCTAGTTTTTGGTGATTCATAGTTTCTCAAACATTTATGAATTCCCTAACAATAGTCGTGACACAGTCTGGTATTGTAACCTGCCTTTATGTGTAGTTTAAACTCTTCAGCCATGAACGCTAAACTCTCCAGTAGTTTCAGACTCTCTACAGTGTTAAATGTAGTGTGCAGAAAACCCAAAGGCATAGACTACAGTCATAGTTCATTGTGAAGGTTAGGCTTTGAAAAGTTTTACAGGACTGCACAGACAGTTATATAATACAATACATAATTCAATATCATACATTATGTAACACAATAATGCTTTTATTAATAATACATTTGACATTAATTGTCCTGGACCTCAAAATGATGTGCGTGTGTGAGGCTGTGTGTGTGTGTGTATTCAGGCTGCCGTGTGGTGAGAGCAGGGAGCAGAAGTGAATGGGCTATCGATCCGAGCTCATGCTTTTGTAGTAGTGATGGCAGCAGCTGATCCGTGGGAGTGTACAGTGCTGTCCATCAATCTGAGAATCGATGTGACGCTCATGTTAAAGGGGAGGAGGAGTGGGGAGAGGTGGGGGCGGGAGAACCAGTCCGGCTGACTCATCACCGCTTACTTACGGGCGCGATCGATGGCCCGCGTCCAAGCGGCTCTCTGGTCGGATTGACGGCCCGGCAGCACAGAAAAGTCCACGTGTGGGTGCTGATGGAAAGCGTGATGCGGACATGTGCCGTGCAGGGACCATAGGGAATAGGGGAATGGATTCTTATGTGCTTGCACTTTGTTGGAAGATCTGCACAAACACACAACACATACACACTGCTGAGACTTGCTTATATGTCCCTTTATGCTTATATGTCATTAAAGACTTGGTGACATACCTACATGAAGGGACATATTTATGCTTATACACTGTTATACATTAAAATATACATTAATGCACACTGCACTTTACATATATAATATTTTTATAATATATTTCTCTAGATATCATTTCTAAAATTGTATTTTGCACAGTCTTAGGAATAATTAGGCTACATTTCACTACATGTTGTACTTGTATAACCATGTATGGGACAAATAAAGAATCTTGAATCCTCAGCTTCTTGTAGTCTTGATTTTAAACAGGTCTGACATAAGAGCGCTATTTTTATGTGTCAACAATTGCAACACAATTTTTTGAGTGTGAGAGTGTGCACACATGCATATGTGTTTGTGTGTGTGTTCACAGAAACGCCTATGTCAGCTGTGTCACCATGAACTGATTCAGCGACTAGCGGATTAGTGCATCCCAATGTGTTAGGGAAGACATTGACGTGTGCATGTGTGTGTGTGTGTGTGTGTGTCCTCAGGAGGAGCTATGTAGGTGTGGAGCTGGTCCAGTGGCTTTTGGAGCAGTGTGTGTTTGTCCAGTGCAGGATGATGGCAGCACGAGTTTGGCAGGTGCTGCTGGAGCTGGGCATTCTGCACTCAGGTAATTAACCCAAACTACTCCACTGCATAAAAAAACTTCTTAACAAGTGAAGAGAAGTTCACTTTGGTTCATCCCTGAAAATTGTGCTTATTATAAGTATTTTTCTTGAAATTACTAAAAGAAAGATCTGGGCCAGTAACTTACTTTTATAGTATTACAGTATTATTTAAAGCATTTTTGATGTAGGAAAAATGATCTGGCAATATATATATATATATATATATATATATATATATATATATATATATATATATATATGTATATATGTATATATATATATGTATATAACCTTTACGACAAGGTCTGAATAATCTATAAAAACAGATTTAAAGTGTTTGGTCGATTATTTTGCTGATTTTAAGCATGTTTAAAATAGAAAAATTCTTCTAGTAGTTTTGAACAAAAATTTAATTGTATGAAAAATGTAATGTAAAATCATCATTAAATTCATAAAGTAAAATTAATAAAAATAAATTAAATAATATCCCTAAATTTAGTGTTCCCATTTTTTTAGAGTAAAATTATCATTTAACTGGTGAATTCTTTTGCTGATGTGTATTTGTATTTGTCAAAGTCATTTTTCCTTGAACCTTCACAACATTATTCAAAGTAAAAGCTATAATTAGAATTTGAAAAAATAGGTTTTAGAAAATCTTGAATTGAGAAAGTAAATATATTTGCAAATTCAAGTTTGTGCTAAGATATACTATGTCTATTACCATGCACCACTAGACAATTTGCATCACTGGTGCTCTGCACAGCTCCAGGCGCTCAGCAGAATGACCTATCGATTCCCACCATCACCTCACGTTGTACATCATTGCATCATGCTCGCGACTACACCAGTGGTCACTGCACAAGCTCATTACATGCCATTATGCCCCTCTCTCTGGTAATTGAGTCTATTCACTGCATCCAGCCAGCTGTGACATGTTCACCTCATCTCATTAAGCAGTACTTAAACAAAGCACACAAATCTATACATTTCACCTGGTCACTACACTTAGGCTTGGTTGCAGCATTGGACCTTTTGTAATGTAACCTGTTCTACTGGACTGATGCAGTAGAGAGGACTGAGATTGGCATTTTACCATTTTGGACCCACTTTGTAGGGTGGTGGTGTCCTAGTGATTAGGACACTTGCCTCTGGACCAAGAGATCGTGGGTTTGAGGCCTACCTCTGGTGCTACCATCATTGGGTCCCTGAGTAAGACCCTTAACTCCAAGTTGCTCCAGAGGCATTGTCCCTGAAGTTAGGAAATGAAAGTTGCTCTGGATCATCCTAAAATCTGGATATTACAACACAGTCAGTACACAAAACCCTGTTTGGTCAATCCAAATAACCATCTTATGTCCATCTTCCCAAATTCAGTTTGAGTTTCTTCTCTGTACCAAGACAGTTTGATCTTGAGTCTCTCCCAGACAAGTCTGTCTTTTGCCATTGGGCAGTGCTGGGTTTTATGAATGCACAAAATCCATAAATCATGACACAATACACAATGTATGAAAGCTAATACAACATAAAAGTAAATCAAACTACTGACCCACTACAACATAGTGGAAACATTTCGCGTCACACCCACCTTTCTCACCTTAGTTGTGGTTTCTTCTTTGTTTCCTGCCAAGGCAGTTTGCCTCTTGGCTAGGGCGAGTGTTTGTGTGGCGTCTGTTAATGTTAAGAACTTTTATGTGAATGCATTTTAAGAAATATTATGAGAAGAAGTGAAAACCTCTAGAATTTCCTCAACTTCACAATTTATTCCTTCAATTTTACTCTATATGATTACACAATTCCAAAGCCTAACTTGCTCTAAAGGCCATACATGTAAAAAAAAAAATCTCTTTGTCACTTTAAGACCGCAGTTGCGGATCCTCGGCTTCAGGTTTGCTCTGTTAGAGAGATGCTTGGATAAGGATTAGTAACATTAATCAGAGCTTGAGTTGAATCAGTTACTTCACTGTTCATTGGGACTGGGCTGCAACAGGGAAATGTGAGTGTGTTCTTCTGACTGCTAGGTGTGTTTTTGTAGCCGTACTGGCAAAACTCATCTTTTCCACTCTGTGTGTGTGTTGTAGTGGACCAGCGTGTGGTGTTTGAAGACACCAACACCTACTACCAGTTCTCCTTTGAGGAGTGTGACACGCAGGACTGTGAATTCCGCTCTGAGGAGGAGTGGCACAATGGAGTTAAGCTGCTGCTGCAGCTGGTGCCCTATGTCCAGTTCAGGGTCGTTAGTCCGTAAGTACACGCACATACACATGCCCTCACTCACACACACAGGAAATCATGATCAGTTCTCACACACAAAAATGTCAAAAGCTACAAAAGTCTGACTAACCTCAGATTTTCATTCATGTGACAATATTTCACAGAATTTAACAACCAATGCTTACACACACACATACACACACACAAATATGCATGCATACATTCAGGGATGCATACACAAATGTCCATGCATGTGTACATGGCGAATGTACATGGCGTGGTGGCGGTCTAGTGCTTAGGACACTTGCCTCTGGATCAAGAGGTCATGGGTTCGAATTCTACCTCCAGCACTACCATCAGTGGGTCCCTGAACAAGACCCTTAACCTTAAGTTGCTTTCAGGGAGGCTTGCCCTGAAACGACAGCAGATAAGTGAAAACCCGGCTAAAATCGCCAAATCTAAATATGAAGTAAAGCGCGTCAAAGTAGTCATAGCGAGAAAAATATCAACAATATGCCATATGAGTTTATTGCAGTAAATGATAGATTATGTACTGAGGTTTTCGGATGTAATGTTTGAAATGTAATTTCTAACAGGATAAATAGTGAAATTTGTGATTTTATTCACGTTACGTTTCCATTTTCCACCGGAAAACACTGGAGGTTGGCTTCGTAAACATTGCTTTTCTAACGTCTTTGGGATTACTTTATGTGCAAAAACAACTGGTGATTTGGGTGTTTTTCGGTTTAGGAACTACTGTTCTATCATTATAAAGTGCATACAGACATTAAGATCAATGTGTATCCGCGGCAGTCACGTCAGGTAAAGAGGAGGTAGAAAAATTGCGACTTTAGCCGGGTTATCATAGGCAGGGTCACATTTAACCTCGAATGTGATGTATATCTGCGTGTAGGGCACATTCGTGCAGGGGTGTGTGTGTGTGTGTGTTGAAGTGGGTGGGTGTTATATTATATTTGCAGTATGAAACATGAGCCGAGTGTTTTGTAGAGTGTTTGGGGAAGTATGTGTGTGTGTGTGCGTGTGTGTAGAGTTCATCATCACCCCTCTCCTCTGTGTAGTATTTGAGCAGGCTGTGCTAATGCTAGCTGAACTGAATATGTCACTCAACCGAGAGAGAGAGAGAGAGAGAGCGCGAGAGAGAGAGCGCGAGAGAGAGAGAGAGAGAGGGGGAGAGTGCAGCCACATGTCAGCCCCGAGAGTTGAATTATTTGTGCCTTTAGAACATGCCACTGGATCTTACGCTGTTCTAGAGCCTGAACACACACACATACACAGACACACTCTCTCTCATCTCTGTTGTCACTGTCTGTCTCTCTGTCACATACACTCTACCTCTCAGCGCTCTCTCTCATTCTCTTTCTCTCTCACACACTTATGTCTTTCTGTCTGTTTCGCTCCTTCACCTCACCTCCCCCCATCCTCCCCCCCACCTCTCTCTCCCTTTCATTTCCTCCCTCAGTCTCTCTCTCCGTCTTTGTTGTGGGTGTGAGGGGTGGATGCGGGGTGGATGTGTGGAGCAGAGCTGCAGGCGAGGGTGAGGGTGTGACAGAGTTAAAGCTGGGACAGGAACGAGAGTGTGATAGATGTGTCTCAGTGTCTCACTTACACACTGCCCTCTTTTGTTACTGAACCCACTAGAAACCATTTTACCCAGCGTCTCTCCTTGACCACACTCACCTCTTCCTCCTCCTCCTTGACCACACTCACTTCTTCCTCCTCCACCACACTTCATCTTCCTCTTCTCCTCCTCCTTGACCACACTCACTTCTTCCTCCTCCACCACACTTCATCTTCCTCTTCCTCCTCCTCCTTGGCCACACTCACTTCTTCCTCCTCCACCACACTTCATCTTCCTCTTCCTCCTCCTCCTTGACCACACTCACCTCTTCCTCCTCCACCACACTTCCTCTTCCTCCTCCTCCTTGGCCACACTCACTTCTTTCTCCTCCACCACACTTCATCTTCCTCTTCCTCCTCCTCCTTGACCACACCCACCTCTTCCTCCTCCTCCTTGACTACACTCACCTCTTCCTCCACCACACCCCACTTCATCTTCCTCCTCCTCCTTGACCACACTCACCTCTTCCTCCTCCTCCTTGACCACACTCACTTCTTCCTCCTCCACCACACTTCACCTTCCTCTTCCTCCTCCTCCTTGACCACACTCACTTCCTCTTCCTCCACCACACTTCATCTTCCTCTTCCTCATCCTCCTTGGCCACACTCACTTCCTCCTCTTCCACCACACTTCATCCTCCTCCTCCTCCTCCTCCTTGGCCACACTCACTTCTTCCTCCACCACCACACTTCATCCTCCTCCTCCTCCTCTACTCCTCGACCACTGTCATCTCCTCCCCCATGACCACACTCCTTCCTCCTCCTCTTCCTCCTCCTCTACCACACATCTTACCTCTCCTTCTCATCTGAACTCTTTCCTCCTCCTAATCGTCTTCCTACTCCTACCTCTTCCTCAACCACAAGCATTTCTCCTCCTCAACCACACTACTTACTCTTCCTCCTCCTCCTCCTCCTCCTCTACCACACACCTTCTACCTCCTCCTCAACTACACTCCTTCCCCCTCTTCCTCAACCACTCTCTTTACTTCTCATCCACCTGAACTACATTCTATTGTCCTGATCCTCAACGCCACTTCTTTCTTTCTTTTCCTCTTTCTTTCTTTCATTCAGTGTCCATGTCCCTTTGTGGCCCGCTGCTTGTTCAGAGCAAGTCACGGTGCTGAGCTAAAACACCAGGCGTCTGACAGCTGCAGTCTGACACATTCAGATCAGGAGATGTGAAAATCTCACCAACGTTGTTAGGTGTCAAAGCAGCCTATTCATAGGAATGTCTCTAACATTCAAGCGTCACACCTTAACAGATGTGGTGTTTTACTTTTGAAAGTGTGAATGGGGAAAGTGTGTATGAATATAGTGCACTTACTTTTATGTAAAAATTAAAAACGTCAAAAATGACATCAATCAATTATTATCTACTTACTCGTCAAACAAATGTGTATAAAATAACTGGTTAGAGGTCATGTCTCACTCAACAAGGTCAAACTGCAAGAACACACACACACACACAAACACCATCAATCAATGTAGAATAAGGCTGGATTCCAGCCAAAACATTTTCTCAAACACCTATTTAATTGAAATTGAATGTAGCAGGTAAATGAGTTATAGCTTTAATAATGAGCATTTAGCAGCTACAAGGACAAATAACACTAAACATTTCTCCTGCTAATGGTAATTTAGGGAGGTTTTTCATTGATGGCGCTTTGTCCTTTAGAATATCACCTGTGTGTTTTCTCTGTAGTGCTGGTGGTGTTGACGCCATTCAAACTCTGCACTGTGAAAGAGCATTTTTCACTTGAAGTACTTCCATGCTGTCTAAGCCTTGAGTCTTTGGAAACTTTTACATTGACCAAGTCAGACTTTACTTTAGCTGCCATGATTAAAAAAAAATTACATGAGCTACTTCTGAAATCAAATGTTAAAATAATATCAAAAAACATTCATTGATGTAAACAAAAGATGCCATCACATTTTCAGCATCATCATCAATCAGTGGCTGGTGGTCTAGTGGTAGGATACTCATCTCTAGATCAAAAAGTCATGGGTTTGAGTCTTTCCTCCAACACTACCGCCACCGGGTCCCTGAGTAGGACCTTTAACCCCAAGTTGCTCTCAGGGAGACTGTCTCTGTGATTAAGAAATGGTAAATGTAAATCAATCTTTACCAGTATCGATTAGCATTTTTCTTCATCATATTTCAGTTAACTTTTTTAATCTAAAAGGTCTTACTACCCTCGTACTCTTGTCGCACATCTCACATCTCAGCTCAGCTGATTTGACTCTCATCACTCCGAATTTTGCACATCTGTGTCCGTAGGGCTGCCCGGGACCTCACGGAGAGCTGGGTAGTGACGGATCGAATCCGAGCGGGCTTTTTTTTGGCTCTGTCATCGGAAGCTTGACGAGATTGAACGTGACACTTAGTGGCCTCGCTGACACCAGCTGTCCGATCCTGTCCCTCATTCCCGATCTGGCGCTAACTGCCAATCCGACCCGTCCAATTGGGCCTTGTTCCTCTGATGGAAGCCACACCAGCAGCATCTTAGCCTTTATACATAAATCAATATTTGTAACCCGCTGTCACGAGACTGGGAAGAGAAATCGCACCATTTGACTTTCCTTGTTTGCATTTTTTTCTGTCGTGTGTAAATATTCTCTTCTCAACACATTTGCCCAAAGCTACGTGGCTTTCTGAAGAAGCCGTTTGGTTATTCCATCCGCGTGCACACACACACACACACTTCCAGCCACTCTACATCGTTTGCATGCAGTTTGAATATTATCCATGCCGTCGCCAGTTTCCCCAGCTTCAGCGTGGGAGTCGCTACTTAAATCTGCCTCCTGTATGCGTCTCAAACATTACTTCAGGATGACATTTTGTGTATACATTTTTAACACAGTGAGTGTGAATGCACAATATGTCTGCAGTGCATTTAACATTTTTGTTTCTATTGGCGGCGGAGTGGCACAGTGGCGCAGTGGTTAGCGCTGCCGCCTTACCGCAAGAAGGTCCTGGGTTCAGTTCTTGGGTCTCCCCGTGTTCGCATTGATTTCCATTGGGGGCTTCGTTTTTCTTACCATAGTCCAAAAGCATGCAAAATAGGTTAACTGGTTAACTAATGACTCGAAATTGGCCCTGTAAGGTGTGACTGAGAGTGTGATTGTGTGCGTGTGGGTGCAATGCCTTGTGTGCCCTCCCTAACAGTTACTCTATTAACTACTCCAAAGTAGTCATGCTGTCAATTGTTAAAGATTTAGACATGTTAATTCTTTCAAAAATGTTAATTCAGTCATCACAAATGTTCCATCAAGTTAATGTCATGTTAATGAGATCTTAATGACAATTTTGCTGTCACGTTCAGATCGCCAGTCATGTTTTTTTGCTTGCTACAGTTGATGTCCCAGCAGGTTCTTGTATTACTTGGTTGAAATATGCAAGAAGATTTTTTAGAAATAAAATATTGTTAAATAAAATAAATGTTAAATATGTGGCCAGACCAGTGTGAGAGGAGAACATATGATGTAGAAATTGTCTTCATCTTTTACCAATAGCTACCTAAAATACAGTCTATATTTTTGCTGTAGCATACACTACTGTGCAGTAGTCTTGAGTCGCCACTCATTACTGTGTATTTAACTTGGAAATTAAGACAGTAGGTAGACAGTGATTTATTTTAACATACATTAGAATACAAGACATTAAAAACACAAGAGAGTCTGGCTTTTTGGAGGCAAAATATGAAGAAATGAAGGGTGGTCCAAGACTTTTAAATAGTTCTTTCCAGCAGTATAGAGCTTCTTAAATCAGATATAACATTTATGAAGATTTTAAAGTTCTAAGTGAAACACCAAAAAGATTTTATACAGAGAGCAACATAAAACTAAAACAAGACTTAAAATAATTAAATTAATGATATATACGGTTTGATTTTACGTGAAAGTTTAAGGCGCCAAATTGAACTCAAAGTTTATGTTGAAGATCAAATCGTTATTTACATTGTAGAACTGTAGTAGTTTCTAGAACACAAATTACGACAGCAGCCAAATTGAAATTGATGCGAAGTAAACTGATCAGCGTTAGCTGTGGGAATTCAGGATCAAAGCAAATTCAAAAACAAAGCAAAAACAGAGATATTGCCCAAACTTTCCAGTTGAAGGTTTTTCAGAGGCTGTAGATTTGTGTAGAGAAGACAGGAGAAGAATGGAGAAGGATGAGGATGAGGAAGAGGAGATGGGGCGTGTGATGAAGGGTCATCACGGTGGGTGATGATGGAGCATGGCAGCGCTCACTGTTGCAAAAACTACTTTGGCCCACTTTCCAAACTTCGCTGGCCTATATTCGGCTCACGGTTCTCGGTAATAAAGCGAAAGCCTTGTGTATGTTGTGTGTTCTGGATGTGTGTTTAGAATTTTTGTCCTTGTGGGCATTTTTCGGTTCGTGTAGCCAGTTCTCTACGGGCTACTTCTGGTGATGCGGGAGATATTTTCACGGCTGCTTGAGCTCGGGAGTGTGTGTCCAAAATGTCAAAGTGGAGACGAATGGCTGGCTGGGACAGCGCTTGGGGTAGAAGTGCCACTGCGGCCCTTGATCAGCAGGGGGCAGTATAGAGCTGGAGCTTTTTGAAAAAAAAGGCTTTTTCTCATAAGCACGTTTAAAAAAACAGCCAGCGGTGGAAAAGTCCAGCTTCAGAAAGTGAAATTCCTGCCACGTTTTCCTCCTAACATCCTGAATTAAAGATTCATTTGGTCAAAAATTTAATGGGACAGTCAAAACTGTTATCAAAATAGTTTGGGGCAGTTCGTAGCGTAACAGTTAGAGAGTCTCAGACTGATAAAGGTACCACTGAGGTACTCATGAGCAAGGTACCATCCCCAAGCACTGCCAAAAAGCTGTTCCTTCACAGGTGGGTCAAATGCAGAGGTCACATTTCATGTTGTCTATCCCTATCCGCAAGGCGGGGACAAACCCGGGTCAGGCGCCAACACACCTGAGGGCGCACACACACACACACACCCACAGTCACACCTTACAGGGCCAATTTAGAGTCGCCAATTCACCTACATTAGCTACATTCTATTTGTACTGGCCATATATATAAATATATATAGTGGTATATAGAGAAATATTTCATCAGTGCAATCTGAATTTCATTTTCATATTCAAATCAACCAATTATGTTTCCTTACTTGATACAGTGGAGCTGTTGGCTGGAGGATTTAAGTGAATTTTAAGCGAGTGATTATTTGTCATTGTGAACACGGCACAGCGCAGCGTGCACCACGATGAAATGTGACCCCTGCATCTGACATCCCATCTGTCCATGAAGAAGCAGTGGGCAGCTTTTAGGCACCACTGCTTGGGGACCCTACTTTATTAGTACCTCAGTAGTACCTTTACCGGTCCGGAACTTTACTACCGGCGACCTCCTGATCACGGGGTCAACTCTCTAATCGTTACACAACAAAATCTGTGAGTTACATTTCCCCAGGTCTATTAGACTTCATCTTGGTTTACGACCTACAGATGAGAGCGCGTTCTTTGAATTTTTGAAAAAGCTAATCAGGTTATGTGTGTATGTGTGTGTTTTTCCAGTCCTGAAGAGGATCCTGAGGGAAAACGGGATATCTGCAGTGAGATTCTTCAGATGAAGGCTCTGGAAAGACTGACATCCACGGTGAGTGTGTGGAGCATGTGTGTGTGATCACTCGCCAGTACATGAGGTTGTTAGCCCTCCATGATGCATCTATGTGTGTATATGTGAGTTTGTGTGTATGATCACTGTCTAGGGAAAGAGACTGTTGACCCTCTGTGTGTTCTTGTGTGTGTGTGTGTGTGTATCTGTGTGTTTATGTGTGATCATTGACCAGTACAGGAGGTGGCCATCTTTGATGTGTGTGTGTGCTTTTGTGTGTATGATCACTGTCTAGAGTAGAAAATTGTTAGCCCTCTCAGTATATAGTGTGTGTATGTGATCACTGCCCCATGCAAGAGATCGTTGGCTCTCTGTGATGCCTGTATGGGTGTGTGTGTGTTAGTGTGTGTGTGTGATCACTGACTAGGGCAGGAGGCTGGTGACCCTCTGTGCATTGTGTGTGTCCTTGTGCGTATAATGACTGAGCAGCCCAGAAGGCCAATCCTTGTCTCTCTATGATGCATGTGTGTGTGTGTGTGTGATCACTGCCCAGTGCAAGACATCTCTGACCCAGTGTCTTGATTTTTTTACTGTTTGGGTCCATATATGTGTGTGTGCACAGTCCCAGGAGGTTGGCCCTCTGTGATGCATGTGTGTGTGTGTGGGAGCTCATGGCTGCCGTTTGAACCCAAATCAGGACCATCTGTCATTTTGTTGTGCACTAGATGCCACTGGGGCAGAGAGAGAATCCGTCATACTTATCTTCCCCTTAGCAACTGTCCTGCAGCGACACATACACAGGCTCCGCCCACAGCTTCCCCATCATGCCCTGCATATAAATGTGCCACCAGCAGCAATATCTGGCCATTAACCTCCCACAAATTTCATAAAATAAAAATATCATTCGGGTCACAGCGGAATCCATGCATCATTCATTCCTTCATTTAAAAAAATCACCTTTTCCAGACATTTCTGAAATGGAATATGACTGTGTTTTCCATTTTTCTAATATTTTTATTTGAAGACAAAATGGAAAAACAGAAAATTACTCGTCCATTTTGGTTTTGGAAACAAATGTAAAGGAAATGTTCCTTAGGTTTTAAGTTTTAAGTTAAAAACTTAAAGGAAAAATGATTGCGACTCAGGTGGAACCTCTGTCTTTTAAATCAAGTGGCACTATGACCTGATGTCTGAGGGAAAGTTGGTATTGTGCTCAGATTAATAGTTTGGGAAATGTCTTATTCGGCCTGTGTTTCAGCTCCGTAACCAGCAGGCATCCCCATTATATAAAACTAATGAGCCAAGCTGGTAATTTCTCAATAATTTAAATCTGTTTTTGCTTGCAGACGATAATGCATCAGCATCCATAATCATTAGCCCTCAAATGCAGCATTAGACCTGGCATGTGTCTGTGTGTGTGAGATACATGCAGAATGCCATAAAACGATATTTTAGCAAGTGGCAAGATTTAGGGATTTTATGGAATTCCTGTTATATATAATGTTATATTTTAATTTATAAACATTTTGTTGCGGGTTGAAGTGGATCCATATTAGCTCCGTAAGGTGCTTTAACAGGCTTAATAGTGGTGCCTCCTTATGGACAAAACAGCAGATGACTGCCTTAAGAGTGCTGCCTCCTTATGGACAAAACAGGGAATGACAACTTAATACTGGTGCTTCCTTGTGGCCAAAATAATCAATGACAGCACAGTTTAGGTGAGTCGTGTATTAAATATGTAGCCGTTTACATGCCTGTTCACTCATTCATTCATTCATTCATTCATTCATTATCTGAACCGCTTAATCCCAACTGGGGTCGCGGGGGACCGGAGCCTATCCCAGGAACTTATGGGCGTGCAGTGGGTGACAACCCTGGACAGGTGCCAACACACTGAAGGGCACATACACCCGCACAATCACACTCACATTTACACCTTACAGGGCCAATTTAGAGTCGCCAGTTAACCTATATCGCACGCCTTCAGACTGTGGGAGGAAACCCACGCGAACACGGGGAGAGCATGCAAACTCCACACAGAAAGATCCTACGGACGTCCCCGGGGTTCAAACCCAGGACCTTTTCGCTGTGAGGCGGCAGCGCTAATGCCTATTTATAAAACATAATAAATATGCACTTTAAACTGTATGTCAAGCTTATGCAGTCATGCAAGTCTATGTTCGTTTAACAAGAAAATTAAGGAAACAGTGCCTCTAGGGTCACAAATCCGATGGTTACAGAAATCGGCAATGTCAGCTGCAATGTCTATTCTAAAAATCACCATGCAAAATTTTTTAGCTTGTTCCTAAGAACAGACACGCTAAATAAAACAGAACGAGAATAAACACTTGCAGGTCGGGAGCAGGGCGTTTTTAACCTCCGAGTTTTCCGGTGCGCCGTGTACCGTAGCGTTCCTCAGAGACTCATCCTCACCGGGTCGTCCGGGCCTATTGTAGCTTTTAACGTTTCAGAGACACATCAAGAAAAGCTTCCCGCAGTGAAATCAGCGCTCGGCAGACCCAGAGGTCCTGGGTGGAAAAACGTCGACAGCCCTTCTCCATTAAGGCAGGGCTGCTGAGAGCTAATTAGCACGGCGCTTTGGGCCTTTTTTGCAGCGCGTTTTTTAATTTTTAACATTTGTTTTCTTGTTCCCGCTCTCTTAAATGCTGCAAAGCTTTTGCTTGGCGGTGGCTCTGTGCTCAGTGTGCTGCTAACTCTATGTATGTGTGGTTTTGAATGTTTTTTTTGTTTGTTTTCTCTAATAAAAAGCGATAAAAGGACTAATACATTTAATTGTGTATTTTCCTAAAAATGCCTATAATATATAATTTCATATATTTTAAGTATACCACTCATTAAAATTATCTACCAATTATTTGGATTTATATCATTTGTGCAGTGTGTTCTGTTATACATATATTCTGTTCTTCTTCACAGGTACAAAATGAGCTGGCTGCAGCACTAGCACGGAAAGCACGAAAGTCAAGTAAGGCTGTGGGAGTGTGTGTTTGGAGTTTACTTGTGTTGATGTGCAGTCCATGTACTGTATGTTCCATCTTTATTGTGATTGGTGTTAAAAGCTGTCAGTCTAACTCTCTGTGATCTGACTGGTTACAGTGTCAGAGGAGGAAAGTTCAGACACAGCAGAAAGTCCCACACAAGAACCACAAAAACCAGCTGAAGACAAAGCAAAGGTGCAGTAAAACTGGACACAGTACATACACACTCACAAACACAGAAACACATTAATTAATTAATTCATTCATTCATAATCTGAATCTTTTAATCCCAATCAGACTCATGCAACCTTTTTACAATTGATCAAATAGCATGCTCCGTGGTGAGTGTTATTACAAATAATTCCTACACCATTAAGCTGCCATATCTATTATAAATGACTGCGGCTTCATGGCATACGTATCGTTCCTTATACATCCTGTTTCTTACTATAATGAAATATGTAATGGATCAACAAAATCATGATGGAAACTTGGCCGGTTCCCATTAGGACCCATTACCTGGACTGTCATATACTTTAATCATAGTTTATACAGATTTTTAGCACGATGTTTATATGCCGCTGTTTGCACAACTGAAAGAGCTCATTGACATACAGAGTGACTTCTCATTTACCTTAAAGATGGCCGTAAGTAGGCTGGTAATTAGAAAAGTCATGATTATCAATAATTGATATATTTATAATCTAACAATACATATCCAAGATTATTTCCTTTACCAGTTACTAACCTTAAAATAAAATAAAATGTTTCTAAAGATTTTATTTCTAAAAGAAATATCATTTCCCAAAAAAATAAAATAAAATGATGGTGTGTTGTAAGTTTGTGTAATTTTCCAGGCTGGATTTGCGCGAGAGTCAGATCAGATTTGTTGATTTTTTGGGGATTTTTAATCCATGTTTTGCCTGTCTCTGCCTGATTTCCACACTGAGTACTGGATTCATACTGTCTCCAGTAGTAATGAATGTAGATGTTCTCTGGTATCAGCCAGGCCTGAGAAAACAGAGATGAGATTTTTCCTGCACCGGCTCACATTTCACTCCTGTTTCCTGAGTGGCTTACACAGTTGATATGAGTTAGAATCACAGATAATGAGACAGCGGCTTGCCAAAAGATAAAAAGCACAGAAGTGTGAGACAGATCTTTGTGTTCCGTTTTCAGGGAAGTGTGTGTTTGGTCATATGTGATTCTCGTTGTTTTTACTGTGTTTATGTTTCTCTTCAACCCTTTTAATTTCATGTTATTGGATCGGTGATGGGGACAGCTCTTGTTCCTTTTACGTTTTAAAACGTGTGCTTGGGTTGTACTGTGAAAATTGTGTGTATGCATGTGTTTCCGTGTGTGAGGGATGTTGTGTTAGAGAGGAGAGGGTGGGGCTGGACGGGCAAAGGCTCTTGGCAGGTCTTCAAACATGGGAAACCTCTTTACGCTATCTCAATAATTCATCAGCGTCAGCACAATTACAGGCCCTAGATCAGACAGAAAAGCTCCTCGCTGCCTCCATGCTGCACAGACATGAGATCAGACGGTATCAGGAGAACATACACAGCACCATCTGGCACAGGCCCTGGATCAGACAGACCCAGCAAGAAAATACACCCATACTGCATACAGCGTAGATCAGACAGGCTCTGTACATCACACTGGGCACTCCCTGTAGAGATGCTATATCAGACAGAAACAATGCAAAACAACACAACATCACAGTACAACAATTAAAATAGATGCCAAATCAGACTGCCTCAAAATCATATTATAATGGGTTTTCACACCGCACAGATCAGACTTTCTCAGACACTACACAGTATAATCTTTAAAGACACTAGATCAGACAGACACAGCACACACTATACAACGCAGTAACACCTACACACATATAGTACAGGACCAGGTCACTGAGATCAGATCAGTCAGCTCAAAATCATCTGGATCAAAAAGAGTGGACAACACCCAGTCCACCCACCTAACACAGGCCTCAGATCAGACAGACAATATGCAACAACACCTTTCTCCAATGTTACACAGGTTCTGGATCAGACAGATTCAACATCACAGCCCACATCACAGGTCATAGATCAGACAGCACATTGTTCTAACAGTTACAAAGGTCCTGGATCAGTAAGACATGACATCACAGTCCATCTTACACAGTTCTCAGATCAGCTCAGATCAGATTGACCCAGTACATCATCATATACAAGCAGGTCCTGAATCAGACTTCACATCTTGGTCCACTCACCAGATCAGACTGACACAGTGCAAGATCACGTTATCAACACATTGTCATAGCACAAAAAAAGTCTCAGCAGTACACAGGTCCTGGATAAGAAAGACTGCACATCACAGTCCATCCACCAAACACAGGCCCCGTATCAGACTGACACAGAAGAACTTCACATACTCCCAACCTTATGCAGGTCCTGGTTTAGAAGGACTTGACATCACAGTCTATAGACCTTAAACAGGCCTCAGATCAGACAGATACAGTACAACAGTGTCCCAACCTTATAGCGGTCCTAGATCAGAAACACTCTGGTCCTCATTTCAAAAAGATTTTGGATCAGATAGACTCCGCATCACAGTCCACACATCTTAAAACATTTTTCAGATCAGACAAACACACTATATTATCACATTATCCCCACCTTACACAGGTTCTAGATCAGACATATCGGACATAGCGCATTTTCACTGGCACCAAGAACCGTGCTGGAACCATGTCATACCTAAAAATACCTACGGTGTTTTTCCACCGTAAATAAAGCATCCTGTACCCCACCGTAACTCCCGGTCAAAAGCGGGACACCACTGTACTGACAGTGCCACTGCTTTTTGATTGGTTGAAACGTGGAAATGCAAACAGACAAAATTTTACACATTATTTGAGAGGTTATAAAAAAACACACAATGGAGATGCAAACTAATAGTAACTGGGAAATCAGTGAGAAATGGAAAAGTGTACCAATTAGCTGTGTTGGGCATCAATTGCACATCTAGACAATGCTGAGAATGAAAACAACACGAGTATAAATAGTAAAAGACCACAACAAAAGCAGCTGTGATAGAAAAGCATAGGAATAAACAAGCGTCTCAATGGTTTTTCCGTTACTGTCACGCTGCAAACGTGTCACTTTTAACTGGGATAAGCTTTATATAGTGTAAAATCAAAGCATGCTACAACTTCTGTGCCACCGCAGTATGATTGTTCAACTCTGTCTAAAGGTCTGGGCTGTTTATTCTCATGGTTGTTGAGGCTGTAAGGGAGTTACAGGAAGTGTTGTAGGCAGCTGCTCCGGAGGGTCTCAAACAGGTCCTGTGACAGACCTTATCAGACCCGTTTATTTACTAAGGAAACTACGACAGGAAAGTGGTGATGAGTGAGCATGTGTGTTGCGTCTGTGTGTGTGTGTGTGCGTGAGTGTGTGTTTGAGGGGAAAAACAGAGTCAGTTATTTATAGTTAACGATAACACATCTTGGGGGAAAAAACTGTTTCTCATTAGGGACGCACGATACAAAAAAGCAAACTACATATTACGACTATTAGGTTTAAAAATACTTTTCGCTGGAACTCTGAAACTTGGAGCCAAACACACCTCCAAATCTACCCAAGTAGTTTTTTTCAATTATATTTGTGTATGCTTTTATCACAGTCTGTTATTTGTCAACTGTTTTAACACAAGCCAAGATATTTTCTTGCTACTGGGATGTGACAAAGCAAACAGATAAATAAAAGAATATAAGCTTTTAAATATGTTCCAGTGTAGCCACAAGACAGATTTTTAAATGGGTTATGTGTGAAATTGTTGGTGATTTATGCTTAGTTTAACATAAAATGTAATATTTTATGGTAATCAGAATCAATATTTCATTAGGGTATCACCAACCTTTCTTAACCCCAAATCAATATTTGATTCTAATGTAAATACACATTTTATTAAATGCAAATGTGGTAATGGTTTTCCATTTATTGTGAGACAAAATGGTAATGAAGCTACTTGTCAGGCCAGTTGGTCTTGTCCAGAGTTGGGTAATGGATTACTAGTTACAGTTATTTCAAATTCATTGGCTACATTACAATATTACTGTCTTTTAATTGTAATTGGTTACATGACTCCTGCATTACTTTTGAGTTACTTTCACCAAAATAACTGCGGAAGTAGGATTTGGCATTCTGAAATGCTAAAATGTAGTTTACTGCAGTTCATTCTACATCCAGTGCAGGGTGATGTGGTACAGGAAAATGACTGTAGGCATAGAGTCTGTAGGAAATACTGTAGCTCTTTTACCTGCCAGATTTTTTCTTGTGCCAAAGGCCTCGCGGTGTTGGTGATTTGTAAATAAAAACAGAACAGCACTAAATTTCGGGTTAAAAGTGTGTTGTAACGTGTAACTAAAATAAGAAACAAGTATAATATTACTGAAATTTATTAGTACTGTCTTTCATTACAGCGTTACAGCAAAAACTACTACAGTACTGTAATTGTGGTACTTTTGTAATGCGTTGCTCTCAATAGGTAAAAACTGTTTCTTTAGAGAATTTTACATAAAATTATGAACAGCTATGCTAGCTACTAACTAATGACACATGATGTTTTAAAACTAAAATTTGCTAACATACTAAGACAAGTTTAAAAAAAAATTGACCAACACGTATCAGTTGTTTAAAATATAACACATTTTTAGCATTACTTTTTAGTCATTTTACTCAGTCTTTTCCTAACAATGGTGAGGCTATGAAAAAAAGCTCTGAAAAGATTTTACCAGCACATTTTTGGTCTTTTTTTCAGTTTTCCAGTAGCACATTCATTTGTCTTCTTTTGCTCTGTCACGTCAAGGGAAATAGAAGCTCTAGGGTTTGAAACATTCTTCCTTTATCGAAACATCCTTCGCTTAGCCATAAATTCACTTTTACACGGCTGTATTAACAGCTGCAAACTGCACATGTTGTTCCTGAACTCTTCAGGGACTTGCTTACAAAGTTATAAAACTTTAATGAATCTGCAAACTCTCATCTGATATGACACAACCACCACTTCCGTTTCATAACAGTGGCCGCTCATGTATCTCGCAATACAGAGGCCTCAGGAACATTCTTGAGGTTAGTAAGGCAACTCCTACACTTGATAATATGAGTGTTCATGAGTACAGTCCTATATATAGGTGCACTATACTGAACTGAAGTACTTCTAAAAGCAACCACAATATGTTTTTTAAATGAATTTTTAAGTAATTACAATGTCATTATAGATGTGAAACATGGTGGTGGGAGTGTAATAGTCACAGAAAGACCTCTGGTTTGTTATGGTATGGAAGTAGATAGATGCTGTGCAACAAATTTTTATAACAATATTTTTCTTCTTTTGATGTCTACATAATGAAAGTCGACTGATTCTTGGCATGATTTTTGAGGAAACAACTGTCGTTATGTCAAGATCATAAATTACTTTTCTTGTGATCTCAACACAGTGAAAATTGTTTTCCCAAGACTTTTTTTCGTCATCGATCTTGTGACAGGTTTAGTATCGTAGCAGTACATTATTACTGTTATGGCGTCCAATTTAACTTCGTCTTGGTGCCGGTCCCAAGCCCAAGTAAATGTGGATGATTGCGTCAGGAAGAGCATCTGGTATAAAACTTTTGCCAGTTCAATATACAGACAGGAAAGCATTTGATCGACTATGGCGATGCCTAACGGGAGAAGCCGAAAGAGGAGGAAGAAGAAGTCACAATATAAACATGTCTATCAGTGCTGGACAATTTCCATAGTGGCATGTGTTGAATAAGTCAGATTCTCAGACATTTGCAACTTTTCTGTCAAAGGAAGAAATAAAAATAACTTGATAAAATTAACTTTGTCAATAATGCGAAAATAAGGAGAAGAGAAATGATGTTGATGCATGTCTTCTATCGACTGTGTATCATCGCCTCAGTGACACACAGTTAAACTGAGAGAGTAGAGAGTGTTTGTGAGTTTGGTGAGTAATTGTGGTTTTGTAAGAACAATTTGGTTTCGTAGGTCAATTTGACACAAAGACTAAATTTTAAATTATTATGGATCCTCCAATACGATAATACAAATCACCAACCACAAACAGACTCACTTAAATTAAGCAATTCAGTGTTCCAATTTAAGAAGTTCCAAGGACTCAGATCTCAGTCCTACTGAATTTATAGAGTGTGATCTGGAGTAAGCCATTCAGCAGCCTTTCAAAAGCTTAATTGAGATTTTTTCATAACTTTATCTCTTGGGGATGGTTGGGTTCAGTATTGGCACTGAGCCTTTGTAGATGATTACAGACAAACCCCTTGCGTGTGTGTGTGAGAGAGAGGGCATCATGGCTGTATCTGATTAGAGCAACTCCTCTGTGGTTCATATCCACCCAGGGCCTGGGCTCTTATTACCATGTAGGTAATTACAGTTTAGGTAATAGCCTCTCTCTTTCTCTCTCTCTCTCACCCTCCCTCTGTCCTGTTTTCTTTTTCTATCTCCCCATCTTTACGTGTGTGTGGTCACACTCAAAATCCTCTACCACCCGCAGAAGCCGACATTTAAGTAAAACCCTACTCTCAGAGACTCGTCTGCTGTTCTGGCCTCAGCCCATGTGAAGAAACCTGTCCAGTGTTCTGTCCTTATTGTGCAAATTTTGACACATTTTTAAAATGTCATTTTTAAGTAGGCGTAAAATTCCTGAAGCAGTTGTGTGAGTGCTGTATGTTGGAAAAAGTAAAATGGGATGAAAGGGTTGAAAAGCTAAAAAGAAGAAATGCTTTAGATAGCTTAAGACAAAAGCTGTTCATGTGGTTTCTGGTAATTATGGCACAGTTGTTAAAAAGTATGTGGCTGAATTAGTGTTGCTATAAAGAAAAAAGACGGAAAGACAAAAGAAGATGAATAACTGTAATAATAATAATAATAATAATAATAATACAGAATATATGGGTAATTCCTGAAGACACTGCATGGTTACTGCATTCTAAAAATGAGAAAGGGTTAAAGGGTGAAAGACTTAAAAAACAAATGGTAAAGACTGTTTATAAATGTGTATGAATTTAGTTGAGCTCAGTTCTAGCTGTTAAACTATGAGCTGTTAAATTAATGTTAAGCTCACATCAGGAATGGGCTAACCACAAGAAAAATACCTAACAGCACAGTTCTCCTTAATGATGAAGCCCTCTTCTATCCACCACAGTGCCAACCTAATGGAGACACCCTCTTGTGGTCAAAACAGGCAATGACAGCCTTAATGGAAGTGCCACCTTGTGGTCAAAATAGGGAATAACAACAGTAATGGAGACTTCCCCATGTGGTTAAAATAGGAAGCTACAATTTTTGCCCTGAAAAAAGCAGTCTTAAATACAGTGACATTGAACTTCATTCACCAACTATTCTTAAAAACATTTTTTTTCTTAAAACCCACATTCTTTTAGGTAACTGCAGTCTTTTGCAATTTTTCCTGTCTTTTGTGCAGATCAAAAGCATGTCGGGTTTCTGTCAATTCTCCAGTTATATTATATTATATTATTTAAATGTCTTAACTTTTGAAATAACAAATTTAAGGAAAAAACACTTAAGTGCAGCCCAGTAACCATGGAGCAACTTAGGGTTAAGATTCTTGCTCAGCGGCTTGATGGTGGTAGTGCTAGAGTTAAGAGAAAGCCAAATTCGAACCCACAACCTGTTGGTTCATCAAATATCCTACTGCTAGACCACCACTACCCCTTATGTGGACTCTTTGAGCCCACACACTCCACTGTGCGTGTGGTAAATTCCGTTCCCTAATGTCCTCTCCATATTTTCTTTTCATTTGTGTGAGTGTTTCTGGACGGTTTTTACCCCAGTCCTGCCAGCGTTTTGGTGCCTATGCCTGGGCAGCCCCATTGTTCTAGTGGCACCGTGGGATAATTTACCTCACAGGAAGTGCTCTGCTTTGGGCCAATCAATACACAGCCCACAGTAAATAAACAGAAGGGGAGAGTCTGGGTCTGGCTCTGGCGATACGCTCCACAACGCAACACTACTGGCTTACGTAAAACTCGCTTGTTGGATTTTAGATTCTAACCATAACCGTAGATATGCATCTAAATGTCACAAAGTGTCTAAATGTTAATATATGTGTGTGTGAGTGAGTAATATTACTTATTGTAGTTGATGTTCTCTCTCTCACTCCATCTATATCACTTTCTGTCCCTGTCTGTCGGTGTTCTTTCTTTCTCTCTCTGTCTCTGTCTTACCCACATCTTCTCTCTGTGTCCTTCTCTCTCTCTCTCTCTCTCTCTCTCTCTCTCTCTTCAATTAATCTCTGATTCTCTTTCTCTCTCTCTTTCTTAGATAATGTATATAATTATTTCTCTCTTAGGACTCTCTGTCTCTCTCATATATTATGAGGCTTTTTACAGAGATCACTGCACTATTGTCAAAAATGAAATTGTCTTGTCTTTGGTGTATAATTTTGCTTATATCCAAAAGTTCAATTGAATTTCAAAAGTTGAAACGAGAATTTAACTTTATGTTACTTAAAATCACACTAGAGGTGTCCAGCAATACGTTCAATAACATCACAGTACATTCACGATGATCTGAACTCACACACACACTCGCACACACACACACACATCGTGATAACCTTTTTGGGTGCTGGAACTTCTTCCTTCCAGGAAACCAGCCAGTCAAGAGTTTATTATTTGACCATCCTCCAAAGCGCTCCGAAGCGGTTCAGTGCAGTTTTGAGTCGTTTCGCTGCCACTTTTCCCGCCTCTTGTTTGGGAGGAGTTACACATATACACACATGCGCCTTCCCTGCCTCCTGCACAAACTACACATACACTCACCCTCGCCTGGCAGATGCACTCATGCTTTACATCAGGACAGGGAATGAAAGACTACTTTTCACACACACCTTTTTGATCTTTAAGTTTTTTCTGCCTTCACGTTTCCGGCGTTGAATAAGGACTCTTGGAAACTTGACTTACCTGGATCTGTGTGCATGTGTGAGCGTGTGTGAGAGATGGGAAGCATAACGTGGGACTGTGGATTGAAGTATCTCTTCTCTCTGCCCCCGGCTCTGCAGCAGGGGGGTGTTTGCGGACTCCGAGCGCCGGAGGATTTCTCCCGTCTGGAAATGGTGCAGCGGCTGGCCAAGGATGGCTGTCGTTTTCTTCAGAACCCCAACTATAGACTTCCTGACCGCTCAGCACAGGTGAGTCTGGACTTAAACACATCATATCTCCCTCCAATACACTTACACTCACAAACACACAAACACACCACACTAAGCATCCTTGCATTGGCCGTCGTTTGCTTTACTGCATGAAGTGATCTTTTACACTGACATTGTTCAAAGAGCAGATTTTACTTAAAGAAAATGTTTTCCCGTAAGTGTTATCCGTGGCCAGGTCCATAGTTTGAGAAAGTCATGTTAACATACATCTCTTATTTAATTCTACTTAATTTATGCAATTTCGACTAACTCACAAAATTGTACTCGTCTTACTGCTATCTTCAAGAGTGAATGTGTTCATGCGCCACACAAGAAAATTAAAATAGCAATACATTGAGTTTATTTCCATCTCTTCAGATGAATCAGATATTACAGATATAACATTCATGTAGAAGTGTTAAGTTTTAAGTTAAGACAGCAACTGAATGCAAGTTTTTCAGTTGATTTTCATTGTTAGCTATAATAAGCTTTGTTGTATATATTTGTGTGTGTCATGTATTAACACATTCACTCTTAAACACAGCAGCAGCTACAAATTTCTCAAGGTTTAAGTTAATGTGGCATCTTTAATTTTCATGTCTGTGAAGTGAAAGTGAGTGTGATTATTTTTCATTGTGAACACAGCACAGCACAGCACAACCAAATATGACCTCTGCATTTGATCCATCCGTGAAGGAACAGTGGGCAGCTTTTTGGCAGCGACACTAAAAGTTGCATGAATTCATGTTTTAAGTTGAAGTAAATGAGAGTCATCCAACACAACTAATTGATCTAATCGTTTTTTGCTGTGCTTCATTTGGGAATTTGTATCCACTAACTGCCTTATCCAACGGAAAGCAAAGTGTGTTTTAACACAGATGACAAGACTCCTCTCTGTTTTTCTATGTCTCCTTTTTCTTTACCCTTTCTCTTACTGAGTGTGTGTGTTCATGCTGTAGCCTGCAGCAAGGTGACACACAGCTGAGTGCGGAGGAGAGAGAGTAGGATAGTCAGAGAAGAAGAGAGAGAGAGAGTCTCTTGAGTCACTGCGTTCAGCCCCGTCGAGACTCTGAGCTCTTTTTCAGAGCTACTGCTTGATTAAACACTGCACATGATTAGTGAATTTTTACAAGCTATGTTTGCGCCTTCTCAAATTATCCCTCAGAGGGCGGCGGCGAAGAACAAGCTCAGATGTTTACGTAGCGGCAGCTGCTTGAGATTGAAAACGGAGGTTGAGGATCCAGTTTCGGACATGCAAGCTCATTTTATGTTGTAGTTAAAGATCAAAATCGCTATTTGCCTCTGCTAAGTACAAATTGCTCACAATAGACGATCGGTTTGCCCGTCCCTGCTCAGCCGTTACAGTCTGATACAGACTCCAATTAACTTGGCGGCTAATTTGTCTGATTACGCAGATGCTGAGATGACACCTCATTAAGTAGTTAGCCAAGGAAAATTGTCACCGTCGAGCTTGGAACGCAAGCTGGGGGAGCGGTTAAAGAGAAAACGGTGACGAGCTGTTATTAGTAGAGAAGATGCTGTAGGTGTTGCGTCAAGGAAAAGGAACAATGACAGGACAGGTAAAGGGTGGAGGTTGAGGTTGGGGTCTGGATTATGGAGCCCTGGCCTGTTAGGGCAGATGCAAAAGAGTTTGACTCGGTCACTAAAGAGGTTCAGGGTGAAGGTTTTCAAAGATCCAAGACTTTGAAAACATTGAGGCACTAAATATGATAAGAAAACAAAATGCTGGTATGTTCACTTACTCAATGTTTGTTGGCCATAGTAGCAGTGCTTTACACGAACTCCACCAGCCAGACAAAACCTCCCTAAATTACCATTAGTAGGAAAGATTATTAACATCATTCGTCATTGAAGCTGCTAAATACTATCATTATTAAAGCCATTGACCTGCTACATAAAATTTGGGGCAGTAATGGTTAGGGAATTGGCCCCGTGAGGTTCTCGTGAGCAAGACCATCAAGGACCAGATTTTGATTTTTGTCTCTCATATGTTTAGCTTCAAGTCCCGACTTATCTCAGAAACGACAATATGCTCACATTCACACGCTCACAAGCTGTTGTATGATGCTAATATGAAGAATATAAACTTTGAATAATTGTTAGCTATTATTAACTTTGAATCTCCAGCGAGGAGGAATGTTGACACCAAAGATCTCCAGGTTGAACAATTCCATTTTAGATAGGTGGAGAATTTGTGTAACCTTCTATTTCCCCCTGAACTACTACTCCTCTACAATGGCTATTTTAAGCTAAAAGATCAATTTAATTGTGCCAGTGTGATTAGATTCTGCTTAGACGTCGTCAACTCTGACCCAACTCCTGGAAAGCCAACAATGAGTTTGTGGTCAACTGTGGTCGAGTAATCACATATCCCACGTTCCCTCTACCTCATATGGCTTGACGAGGAGGCTGGGATTTGACGTCAGCTTGGCCGGCCTCACAATGGCCGTGGCCGGGTCTCTCCCTTCCTGCTATTGATGAGTCTTGGCGCTCTTTGGCTCCGTCTTCAACGAGAAAGAACGCCCAGATTTTCTGTCTGAACTTTCCTTCTTTCTCCCACAGTTACCCTGATCTGCCCTTTCCAAACTGCCCCTGCTGCACGTAGCTCCTTTATCTCTGTGTGCTGCTCGGCCTTTGGCATTCAACAGTGTATGGAAGGAGACACTCACTGTAGGAAAATAGCCAGCTGGTTTTAGCAGGCCAATAATTTCAGACAGGTTTTGGGGCCAAAACCAGCTTTGGAAACTAGATTAAGGTTTGTTTTTGGATCTTCATGACCAGAGTTAAGTTAGCATGACCAAGTAGGTAAGTGGCCAGAACTGGGTCTAAAGCAGTACTGGTACATGCTGATTTGGGTTGTTTTTTGCTTGTTTTTACCAGTTGGTGCCACTCCACGCAGCACTTTTTTTTCCATTTCCTAAACAATGTTGGGCTCCAGCTGTTGAGTGGGAAATGTTGGGGTACACCTAGCTTGATATGCTACTTCAACCTGTACCTTGATCCATAAGGTGACCCTAATGACTCACTTGATGTCAGTGTGTATCAGTAATGCTCAGGACCGTCGACAAGGTGACAACTCTTCTAGGGGTAGAAATCAGTGTTTTCAAAATGAAGAATCCTTTCAGATAAGAGATGAAACATCTTCAAGAACCTAATAGACGTCCTCGACTTCAGCCTTTGACTTCAGCACTTAAGACTAGCATGTCCTAGATGACTGAGCGCCAGCTGTGACATGTGCTACTTCTCTGACTCATCCCAGCACAGAGCGATTTGAAATTCTGTACTTCAAGAACAAAGAAACATTCAAAGTTTTAACAATGAACGAAAGCTGCATGTCTTTGTTGCAGTTCCTCATTAGCTTTCGTCCTTCCGTATTAGCGTCTTTGTGAGGAGCGTTCCTTTAACGCACATACTTAGCGCAGCTTTAAGCCAATAAGCCGTGACAATTAATGAGACTCGGGCTTTAGATGAGATTTGGATCAGTCGCTTCCTGGCTAAGGAACTTCTGTGGCTCGTCTAATTTAATTACTTCCTATGTTACGCAATGGGAATTTCCTTTGCGGAACGTAGCATACAAACTTAAGATCTGCCATGCGGGAGATATAGAAAAATATTGTATTTTTGTGGTGTTTTTTACATTGTTTGGGGTAGAGATGCAGGGTTCGTAGTCACACCTTTTTCGGTAATGGGAGAGACTTAACGTCGCAGGGCACAGCTCTGACTCTGCCAGGTTCACATTACAGTGGGGGGTTTCTGAGACACGCTGCAGCTGCATACACACCCCTGATGCAAATTCAACACACATACACACAAAGACACACACACACAGTAACTATGTGTTCAGGAACACAGGAAAGTAACACCAAGTGCTTCCTGTAGGGTTTCCATGAAACCCTCCTTTCCTTTCCTCTACGGTCGCTGCATTATAGCAGATGTTTCTCACAAACATACACAGACACACACATCACTATACTTTTGGGGACATGGCATAGACAGAATAATTGCTGTAGCTAAATAACCCTCTGCCCGACCTTAAACCTAACTAAGCCCATAAACTCAGTAAAGAAAGTAAAATTTTCTGCCTCTTAGGTTTTTCCTAAACTTGGTTTTATACAAAAGATGTCTTAGGGAAAACCAAGTAAGTTTTGGTTTCGTCTGTAGTCTAAAAGTCTAGGTCAGGAAAAACACACAAAGCCATGTCGTCCTATGTTTGTGAAGTACTTTCTATGATTTTTATTAGATCTAAATTATAAGATCTAGATGTTCTTTTATGGGGCAATCAGGTTCTCACATACTGTACGTCTAAGAACCTACACACACTCACACTGTGCAGAGACAGGTGGAAGCCCTGCTGCAGGTCATTCTGTTAATACTGGAAGCGGAGGTCTTGATATTGGACTCCAGTCTTCCACCCCAAATGCTACAAAAAGCAGTTTTGAGTTTATCTTGGAGTTGACTTTTAGAACTGAAGCGGCAACCGAAGACAGGAAAAAGAGAGAAAGATGGAAGACGAGATGTGAGCTCAAAGTTCAAGATGTTTCTCTTGGGCCACAGATGAAAAGGAGAACCACAGTAACTCTAAGTTAC
The DNA here is from genome assembly GCA_032718565.1 of Distichodus sexfasciatus. Taxonomy (NCBI): domain Eukaryota; kingdom Metazoa; phylum Chordata; class Actinopteri; order Characiformes; family Distichodontidae; genus Distichodus; species Distichodus sexfasciatus. The sequence continues at coordinate 949,339 of JAVGVS010000023.1, read as the reverse complement.
GTGCGAGAGAAAATAAAAAAGAGAGAGCGCGAGACAGATAGCAACGCAGAGAAGAAAAGATCGGTGACGTAATGTTCCAAAGAGTGAGAGATGAATATCAGCAGCAGGGGGCTAGAGCAGGAAAGAAGGGAAGGAAGAGGAGGAGACAGACGGACAGACAGGCTGAGGGCGACCTCTCCTCTCTCATTAGTGTTATTAGAGGGTCATTCCCAGCTGACTAATCACAGAGAGCATCGCTGAGCTTGATCACATGCTTCTGCAGGGTTTAGACGCCTTACTGGATGAACAAGTTCTCTAAAGGCGCTTTTCCACTGCTCAGAGTGGTATGGTACTAACAGAGGTGGACATTAACCTATACAAAATAATGCTGAAATGTAAAAAATGACAGCTGATTTGAACATTTTTGCCAATATACAGGCAATGTAATAGCTGTGTATATTTTGGTATGTTTTTAGCATATCTTTACTCGACCTGTTGGTCATATGAGAACAACCAATCATAGAAGTCCTGTTATACCCAAATTGAGTGTGCGAGGTACATGTTTTAACAGTAAGTAAGTTGTAAAAACTCCTACAGAAGTTCTAGGAACAGATTCCCCACCAGAGCACTCTTGGCCTTATTTGAGTTCCACACTTGAGATTTTTGGGATAAGGAATGGCTTATATTTCTTTAATTGCTGCTGTGCTTGCCATGGATGACTTTCATCAGTGCATTACATTTTTTCCCAGTCAAATAAAATAAAAATAAAAAGAACAGTGCTTCTATAAACTTTACAACATATTTAACAAGTTCAACAAGCAACAACACAAGACAGTAGGTCCTTTCAAAATCATTGGGTTCTTTGACATTACAAAGAAAATATGATTTTGAATACTAGAAGTATCTCTGTGCATTGTCTCAAGTAACTGAGTAGGACACTTTGTCCAACCCAAGGTACCGAAGAGTACTCGTGAGTAGGAAACATTTTTCAATTGCAAATTTTAAGTACTGTAGATAAGTACCCCTAGCTTTTAGTTACCCTTTATTTGGTGTACCAAATGTACAGAGCAGCAACCTACAGAAACCAAGAAATGCCTTGCTTGAACAGGTACTTTTAAATCACATTTTACTAAAACTTTTTTACTCATATCAATCAGCATGTTACTGTACCATACCAGATAGTGGCGAGGAGACGTAAAAGTCCTCTTTAAACTTTCATCTCAACAGTTAGAGCCCGTAGACATTGGAAACTTGCAACCAATGGTGAAAATTAGCCTGCACCAGCTACTTCCAGCTACTTGCTGGAAATTGCTGTTTTGATTCCAGATAAGTTGGTATTGATTTAATACACACCTTAAACTTGGTTTGCCAGGCTGTTTGGCACCAAACCCAGTATGAAGACTTGAGATGACGACCATAAGACCATCTAAAGCACTTTGCCGCACCAAGTTGGGTCTTTTTAAGTTTGGAGGCTGCGCTACATTCCTGCAGCGTTCTCTCAGACCCGTCTGAATTCCTTTGCTCATGATACAGTAGGTTATGTAATGCTTCCATAGTTGGCTGGAAGTTTGTCTCATTCACACTCAAGTACAGCCAAGACTGTACTTTCCTCAGACGCTGTGTTCTTCCTTCATAATGAAGGATTGCAGGCTTGGTGCCATTCAGTCTCTGAGTTTTGTGTAAATGTGTGCGTTCGCAGACTTGATTAAATCATGTGTGTGGCCTATGGAAAAATACTTTTTTGGCCAAAAAACATTTTAAAAAACTTAATAAGTTTCTTCTTTCAGTATTTTAAGATTTTTTTTTTGTCTTTTTTGAGATATTGTCATAATTTTTGGTGGACTTGTTGAGAAATTTCTGCAATTTTCTCATTGATATAAGTAAAATAATACTAACCTTTTACTCTTCATTAAAGGATAACTCTCAAATATGTGGTTAACTCCCAAATGTAGTTCACAAAAAGTGATATTTTACCCCGAATTCTTATAATCATCATTGACTATGCTTCCCAGCTGGCTCTAAAATAGGAACCTTCAGTATGTTGATTTGAAATGATGAATTATTTGTGTTGTAAAGCTGCCCAGAAAGGTCCTCAGCAGGTTACTGAATGTCTACAGGGATATTTAGCATAACTTATGCCCAGAGTTGCCATTTGCTTCTATTCTTCGTTACTGTATGTTCACACCAAGAGCTACCAAAACTGTAAAATGCTGAAAGTAATTGACTTTATAATAACAAAAGTGACAAGAGCGACAAAAGTGACAAGAGCGACAAAAGTGACGACCTTCAAAGTTTGGACGACTATAGCGATAAAAAAAATAGTTGAAGACAGCTCAGCATTATGCAATCAGAACGTCAACGTTCTTCGCTTGTAAAGATCCCAGAGAACATACTCAGAAAGTAATTTTGTTCTGACCTGTTGTATTTGAGTACCTCATATAGATTTTTGGGCTGGACAAAATCAGCATCAACACAGGGGTGCGTGTCCCAAAAGCATAGTTGCTAACTACGATAGTAACTAACATAGTGTACATTAGCAATTAACACAGTTAACATTAGCAGCTATGCTTTTGGGAAACGCATCACAGTACAGCTTCCTGTCGCACTACAAGCGTGTGGCTCCTTTAAGTTGATAAGCAAGATTGAACGCTTGAATGTTTCACGTCATGGACGACAAGAGTGAACAGAAATATTTTGACAGCGATGCTTTTTAAGCACGTTCAACAATTTTACAGCTTTAGTAGCTCTTGGTGGGAATGTACAGTTTGTCAAGTTAGTTTTTAAGGGTGTCGTACTCTGTTCATTGGGTGTAGAATTGGGTGTAAGATAGATTGCATCTGTGTAAGCAGTCAGTAGCCGGCGAGCTCCCCGGAGTGGCACTATGTTGACTTTGGAGGCGTGTTAAAGTAATGTGCTGGACGCAGATAAACAAGTTTTTGTTATCAGGTCCATCTAGCTTTTTTTTTCTCCCCACCAGTATCCTCCGGTGCTTTGTTTGTTAATTTGTTAGTTTTCATTGAGTTATGCAACTCAGTTTTTCAGTGTTTCCTCTGATGCCTTTGTGTGCACACTAGCGGCAGATTTTGATGGATAGATGTGCGATGGCGGAACTTGTTGGGAATGTTGGAAAAAAGTTGGGTGCTTGGGTTTTGTCAGCCAAAGTTTCAAAGAATATTTTCTGAGCCAGATTCTGTTATGTAACAGCAGACTTAAAGCATGTCGAACTTTGTTGCATCAGACTTGACCCGAAAGACCCTGGCTGTGGTCAGAGGTTATTCCAAGGTCGGAACGTTCTTTCAAAGTGACAAGGGTCTCGTCCTGTCAGGGTTATTTCTTGTGTTAACAGTCGGTCTCATACTCTGAAGGTGTCTGTGTTGTGAAGGACAGTGGGTGCGCCATGTCCTGTTGGGTTCACATCCCGCAATCCTTCACTTTGTGAGGTAGAGAACTAAAAGCTTCCAGGAGCATGAGGCACAGCATGTGATGGGTTTTACTGGCACAATGCCAAGCCGGGAAGAGAGCAGCTTGACCAGTCCTGTGTGTGCTTGGACGTGAATATGTCACTTGTGTGTGTGTGTGTGTGTGTTTGTGTTGGGGAGTGTGATTAAAAACCTTTCCTGTTATGAATGTATGATATATCGTTTCAGCAGGGCCTTCAATGTCAAGTAAGACAAACACGTCACGCTACTTTTTCACTGCTTGCTTTTTTTTATTTTCAAAAGGAAAACTTGGTCGATTTTTTTGTGACTAATCTACAAGTGAAATCTGTCTGACTTTAAGGAGCTTTATGTAAGATTGTGGCCAAATCTGGTACTGCAGTCAAATTCAAAATACTGTAGCGCTGTGTTTCCCCTCCCCTTCTGACCCAGACTTGAGGTTGCCAGATAGGTTGTTGGAACCTCATATTTTGCCAGTCCTGTGTCTAATGTTACGTTTCGTATTGCCATGATTTGTGTGCTAATGTTTGCACTGTTACCACGCTGTCTCAGCGTAACACGACGCTGATGTTAGCCAGCACAAGTCACCATTTTTGGTTCTCAAACAATTCATTAGGTTCGATGACCCTCCTGCACATGGGCTACAATCTATGATCCAACATGAGTAACATTATTCAGCTGTTGAAAATATTCAAAATATCCATCCCTACGTCTAGTGGTGATACAAGTTAGTCAACCTCGGCTAAATCTTACCTGTCCAGGAGAAAATGAGTCACTTCAGCATCTGTCTTCAGATTCTTCTCCGCTTTCAGCCGTCTCCATCTTTCGAACACATCTTCTAAGCTGATCCTCGGATTTAGTTTCTGCTTTTGTCAAGATGTTTTTGGGAGTCATAGCGATGCCTTTTAGTTTTAGTAACGTCAGACATTTGTAATCCAGAATACTTGTAGCTGCAGCTCAGTTGTAGCTGGCAACCTGGATGCTAAAATGCTACTGACTTCGTGACTGGCCGATAGCGGTGGGTGGTGCTACAGGCCAAAATACAAAACCAAAACATAAACACAATTTACTGGCTGTAAATTAAATTTTAAAATGTGAATATTCTGGCTGTACTCATTTTGTCAGTGAGATCCGTATTTCAAATGAACATCTCTGGTGACATATTTAGCTTCATTTTATGATGACTTGCCATACATTTCTTACATATAGCTCCTTTAATCTAGTCATATATATTGCTTTTTTGCTGCTTGATACAAAAAGAAATCGTAGATGTTTCTCATGTGTAAGGAATTTAAGAGAAGTCTGTCTGATATTATAAAAAATAAATTACATAATTTCCAACTAGAGCTATTCTAGCCATAAGATGCTTTTATGTTGTAATATATTTTACAGAAAATTAATATTGCAATGTTAATTTTTTTTACAGTATTTTGCATCCCTAAAACCCAGCCACTGGAGATGCATGAGTTGGTGTATTTCTCAGTGCTGATCGCAAACCCAATAACGAGGAGGTCAGGAAGGGCAGCCAGGGTAAAACCTTTGTCAAATCAATGATTGTGCAACAGTGATCAACTGTGGCAACTTCTAACGGGAGCAGTCGAAAGAAGAAAAAGAATTGTGTGTCGCGAAGTTCCCTATTCTAAGCTGATTTGCTTTATTACGTTTAACACTGTATTATTATAAGTAAAACTAGAAAATATGAAATCCATTCATTGTGCAGCCTCAGATCATAAACAATTTCCTCACGTCCCAATTCATTTTAAAGCTCCAGGTTTCGCTCCACTGATGCAAGCACATTTTCTCTATTTTCTGATATTGCTCTTTTGGTGGGTTAAAGTAACGGACAGAGTGAAATCCCTTTTGAAAACACACTCACTCAAATACCCAACACACACACACAGTGTGAGTCATTTTGGAGCCTCGCGTGTCCTGCAGGATTTTAGAACAGGCTATTACCTGTCTGGCAACGCCCACCTGGGGATCCATCACACACACGACCCCTTGAGGGCGGAGATTCTGATGACATCATCATTCTCTCACCTGTCAGGTGCTGGTGCTGGCTGCTGAATGACTCATGAAAGACACGGCACGCATGGCAGGAATGTGCATACACACACACATACACACATCTTGCTGTAGAGTATTTTTAATCAATTATATTAGCAGTTCATTTCCTACTGTTTGTTTTTCTAAATATTGACTCCCAGGTTTGGGTTTGCGAGCCTTGAAAGTGTCTGATATGGGACTTTGTCATGACTCAACACTCTGATGTTTGATGACCCGAGTCAGCGTTCTGAAGTACTTATTAATCACATCAGACTTAAATAGGCAGCAACATCTGTAGTGATCTCAGCCTACTTATAGTTGTAGAAAATAGCAGTTTGATTTATGAACGAGGAGAATTCCGTGGGGGAAAGCATGTAGAAAGAGGTGTTATCACAAACCAGACAGCTGTAGGATGTATTTTCAGATTTTATGTGTGCGTGTTAATGGAAGTGAATGTAAGTAAACTGCTGAACATGGTGTTGTGATCAGAGGAAACCCAGACAGATCTTTTTAAACATAAATACAGCTCCAATAAATAAATAAATAAATGTTGTAAACGTTTTCTGTATGTAAATATATATATATATATATATATATATATATATATATATATATATATATATATATATATATATATATATATATTTATTCCAAAACCCCAAAATTTAAGAGCAGCTTGTAAAATATTGTTAAAATATTTGAATTATCATCAGAGTGTGTGTTAATGACTAAAAGAATGTAGAAAAGTGTCACATTATTTATATAAGTCTCTTAACAATGTGAACAAAATAAGTCCTGACAGAACAATAAAAAAATAGATAAATAAATAAATTCATAAATATTTGCATATATGACAAAATGCTTTTAGTTTATTTCTATATTGAAAATGTCTTTTATTGTAGTCTAAAATTGACAGAACATCTTAGTTAATACATGGATTATGATAATTGTGTGTGTGTGTTTATTAGTGTGTGTGTATGCATTAATGTATAAATAATATTTTATCTTTTACTTTCTATATTTAAAAGGAATTTATGGTTATCATTGTGTGTGTGTGTGTGTGTGTGTGTGTTTGGCACTCACAAGCTTCAAGCTGTAGAACAGCATGCCAAATCAACACTGTGACACCAGGTGGTTTACTAAAATGGAATCTCCCGTGGTAGTGGATCTGTGTTAGTGTGTGTATTGTCTGTTTTAGCTCCACACCTGGATTGTGGGACCAGGTGCGTGTGTGTTTTGGTGTGTGTTGATGTGTGTGCGTGTGTGTGTGTGTGCAGCAGTGTTGGGTGTCAGTAATCTTTTCTGTGCCTTTCATCTTTTGCCATCAAAAACTGCTTCCTGACCCTAGTTTGAACAAGACCCTGAAAACCACACACACACCCACACACACACACACACACACACACACACACACCCACACACACGCACATTTTTACTTCACTATACTTTTTGGGGACATTTCATAGGCATAATAATGACTAGTTAAACGACCCTCAGCCTGCACCTAAACCTAAGTCTAACAACCTCAGTAATGACAATGACACTTCACTGCTCTTTTAGATTTCTTACATTCGTGTTAATACTAAAGATAAATGTGAGATGCCAGATTTCATCCTGAGAGGAACAGTAGGTCTGTCCCCAAAAAGTGTAGATCAGAAACGCACACACGTGCTCACAAGTATACACACACACACACACACACACCCTGCTTTGTTGGCTTTCCCTCATCATGTAACCCTCAGGCCCTTTTTTCAGAGACACTCCTCCCAAATACATGCTAAACAATAAATAGAAAATAACTGTGACTTTTGAGCGAACGTTAATTCAGAACGGAAGGTCGTCTGTCTGCCTGTGCCAAGATTCCACCTCCTGAGTCTGTAGTGTTGCGCCCCCTTTAGGCTGCCCCGCCTCTCTGCAGCACTGAATGTTACTGACGATCACTGTAAAATATGTTTTGGTCAATTAGTCAAGTTAACATACGTATTACATTTACTTTAAATTAAAACAATAAGGTATTTAAGAATAAATAAATAAATAAATGAAACAGGGCAGTTGGTAGCGTAACCGTTAAAGCGTTTGCTCCATGATCGGAAGGTCGCTGGTTTGAAGGTCAAACAAGTAAAGGAACCACTGAGGTACTCATAAGCAAGGTACAGGCCCAAGTACTAGTGACTGGGCGCTGCTAATGTCAGCTGTCCGCTGCTCCATCCTGGGTGGGTTAAATGCAGAGGTCACATTTTGTTGTGGTACACGGTGTGCCGTGCTGTGGAATGTTCACAATGACAAATAATCACTCACTAAAATAAAAGAATAAATAAAAGAGCTAACGCTGTAAGATGTAACTATGCCAAAAATGATTTTAAAAATCCAACAATTTAAAAAACACCTTAAAATTTCAAGTAAAATCAAATTGGATATATTATATTGGATATACAGTATATGGATATATTATATAAGTCCAATTTATGCTTTGTATTGCTCTTGCGTAAATATCATATGTAATCGTTATAGTAAAGAGGTTACCAACCTCCCTGCACGTGTGTTATAGCATCACTCTTAAAAGACAGTTGAAGTGGCATAAGTTGAAGGAAGTGAAATAAGTATGTTAACGTGACTAACAATCCCTCCTTCTCTCTATGTAGCTCCTGTCTTTTGTCAGAAATGGCGTCTTGCTAATTATCAGACTATTTGCAAGTGTGTGTTTGTGTGTGGCATTATGGGAATCTGGGCATGTGCTGGCTTGTACTTTGCAGGCGAGGTTTGTAGCAAGTGAAATTTGCAAAGTAGGAAGGTTGAAGTTTTTTGCTTTTGGTTGCAGTTTAAGGAACACATGCTTGATATTGATGCATATGAAATATGTAGGATGAATGCGTTATAAATCTCTCTCCCCCTCTCTCTCTCTCCCTGTCTCTCTCCCTCCATCCCGAGGCGCAGGGTGAGGGTGCCGTGCGTGTGTGTCTGAAGGAGAGAGGTCAGGATGTGCTGGTGCTCCAGAGAGTAGCATCAGATCGAGCGTCGCCTCAGACACCGGGCGGAGTCAAAGAGGACGAGAGCCAAGTAGGAGGTGAGCACGTTCAGCCTCTTTCTGTCTTTCACTCTCCCGCACTCTTTCTTTTTCTTTCTCCCCACCGCTCTCGTTCCCACCTATGTGCAGTCTCCTCTCTTTGTCCAGAACCAGTCACTAACCCTTTCTCTGCCATCCCCTTTCTCTCTCTCTCTCTGTCTCATTCTTCTCTCAGTCTCCTCTGTTCCCTCCAATCACCAATTATTTGTCCACAGGTGCCCTTCCCTTTCTATCTCTCTCTCTCTTTCTCTTTCTCTCTCCCTACCACTTTCTCCTTTACTCTTTCACTCTGTTTCCTCATCTCTCTCTCTTTTCTTCACTCACCTTTTCTGTGCAAGTTTCTTCTTTCCCTCCAATCACCAATCAGTAACCCATATCTGCCTCTCACCCTCACTCCTTCTTTTTCTTTTCTCCTTTCCCCATTGCCTCTCTATTATTTCCAATCACCTTCTGTACAAGTTTCTCTTCTTCCAATCACCGGATCACTTACCCACATCTGTCTCTCCCTTTACTTATCTCTTTCTCTCCTCCCTCCCTCCCTTCCTTCCTTCCTCCCTCCCTCCCTTCCTCTCCCTCCTCCCTGCTCTCTCTTTCATTTTTAAACTCATACTGCAGAGCTTCAAACAGCAGTGAGTGCGCTGTCCTCTAACACACTAGCCGTGAGTGTGTGTAAAGGTGTGTGAACGTGTGCGTGACAGCATGGGGAGTGTGTGAGTGTGTGTCATCTAATGAAGTTTCTGCACCTTTCTCTACCAAGATGCTCTCTGTTTTCTTCTTGGAATAAGAACTGAAAGTAAGTGTACGTCATTACTGCAGTGACAGTGCATTTAGGAGGACGACGTGAGTAGTGTGTGTGTCCAGTCTGGGCCAGTGCTGCTGGAGCAGGTCAGCATGTGCCCAGAGCTCCTCCAGCACCCAGGCCGAGCTGCTTCTCTGGCCGGCTCGGCCTCGAGGTACACTGAGCTGAAGTGGCTCGCTGCCGCGCTACGGCGGGCACTGTTGGGAGAAGGGGTCTCATCCTTAAACCCGTCACACTTGTGGTAGAGGAAGAGGATGATGAAGAGGACTCCATGAAGATGACCGGCGTCAGAGGTGACAGCGAAAGTCTGGACGCCGAGGTTCTGGACGTCACCTTCAACATCCCACATTTCCGTTACATTGATGACGATGAAGCAGGCGATGATGAAGACGTGCTGAGCAGCCGAGGCTGGAGCAGCAGCTCTTACTCGGTCTGCTCCACTGATGAAGACTACCCCTCCTCCTCCTCCTCCTCCTATGGCGAGCACCTCCAACCTGTCATCATCCCTCTGCTGTGTCTGACAGGCACGGGTGGTTTCGGGGACGCCGCACAAGATCCTGGAGCACCTCCTGAGCGACCTGCGGCTGGACGAGCACCAGGGAGCGGCCGAGGGCAAGGAGGCAGGTGAGTGATGATGGTTACGCACGGTTGTTGTGGTGATGATGTGTACACTCGGTCTGTTGTGGGATGGGTTGTTGTGGTGACGATGTGTACATTCGGGTTAATGAACAAACAAACTCAAGATTGAGGACTCAGAATCATACTGTCCTGAGTCTTTTGTGAGTAATGCTCTATCTATCTGTCTGTCTGTCTGTCTGTCTGTGTATCTGTCTGTCTGTTTGTCTATCTGTCTGTCTGTCTGTCTGTGTATCTATCTGTCTGTCTGTCCATCTATCTATCTATCTGTCTGTCTGTCTGTCTGTCTGTCTGCTGTCTGTCTGTCTGTCTGTCTGTCGATATATTTATCTGTCTATCTATCTATCTATCTATCTATCTATCTATCTATCTGTCTGTCTGTCTGTCGATATATTTATCTATCTATCTATCTATCTATCTATCTATCTGTCTGTCTGTCTGTCTGTCTGTCTGTCTCTCGACATCTATCTATCTATCTGTCTATCTGTCTATCTGTCTATCTATCTATCTGTCTATCTGTCTATCTGTCTGTCTGTCTGTCTATGTATCTTTTTCTCATGCTTTTCCTACTGCATCACAATCTCAAAAACTATATTAAAACTAAATAATATTGAGGTCCTAAACCACAGTACGCATCATTTCATAACACAAGTGTTGCCTTCCCTTTAAGCTTGCATTTGACATTACAGTCAGCATGGGTTATTAATAGATTAGATTGTGGAAATTAATATTCTGTATTCATTACTTTTACATTTTAGTTCTAGAGTTGGCTTCCAAATGTGTTCAGTTTTATTAGAAATCCAACTGAAGATTAAACTACTAATGGGTTCCAGAAGCTAAAACAAAACTTTTAATTAAGACTTTTTTCTTCATTTTAATATTTATTGTTCTTGTGCTTTAAACCTTCATTGCTTTCATCTAAGGTTGACATGTTTCAAGAAATTCCCCCCAAAGCTTTCTCTGGAACCCGTGTCAGAATTCAGTGCTCCAGGCTGAGTTTTAACCTGTGTAAGAAGGTTTCTAACATGCCACGCACATTTCCAACGTGCTCAGCTGCCTGTTAACATATTAATCAACACAAGACTCTGAAAAACTTTTGTTTAATCTTTTACCGTATGCTAGCAAATTCCACATAAAGTGAAGGCTTAGGAATGGAGGCAAGAAGTTCAGACGCCTATTAAACATCATGAGCCAAAAGCATGAGGATTAGAAATCTGTGTGTTTGTTTTGATCCTGTCAAACAAGTTATTTTGTTTTTAGGACCATTCTATGATTCATTTTTTATTTAAAAAGGAATGGTAATTTGATTTGTGTCAATGAAAATGTCATCACCATCAGAATGACAAGTCCTTTGTCATATTGTTTACATACGGTGAAGTCAAAATGTTTAGTCGTGTTGTCAGAATGACATTGCATCTTTTCAGGATTTCCTGATATAAAATATGGTTTGGTTTACAGTAATTGACAATGCAAAAGGCTGAATTTCTTCTGTAAGGATCTATGAACTTCAACAGTAATAAATTTACTAACGAGTATCACGCATTACGCAATATTCACGTTTATTTCATCTACAGTTTTTTCTCAGTTAAGCGGAGCATTTCTAATCAGTCTTAATATTTGCATAACAGTTAGTGCATTCACAAAACAATTAGTACAAACAGCACAACACATTGGATTTCTTGCAAAAGCATATACTTTACTCAAAATCCTTAGGTATTCCCTCAAAAGTAAGTTTTTGTGTCAATGAAAATGTCATCACCATCAGAATGACAAGTCCTTTTGTAATTGTTTACATACGGTGAAGTCAAATAAGCGAATATGTTGTCGAATGACATTGCATGGTTTCAGGATTTCCTGATATAAAATATGGTTTGGTTTACAGTAATTGACAATGCAAAAGGCTGAATTTCTTCTGTATGGGATCTATGAACTTCAACAGCACAAATTTACCAACACAGATTACCGCATTACGCAATATTCACGCTATTTCATCTATTTGATCTATGCCTACTGCCACAAATTGTGCTTTTTTTTCGTGTCAGACAGTACGATTTTCAAACCAATTCACTGCTATGGGAATTGTCTTTTGATTTTCGCTATGTTTGATCAATTACAGTAACAGCTTATATTATCAGCATCGCTTCATCAATATATTTTACAATATTAGATTTTATTATGATTTCTTTTGCAGCTATTTTTCTCTGTGGCGTATATGTAAATCTGTTTTATTTATCCCCGAAGTGACCACGCCCTGCTGTTCATCCATTTTCAAAAATTGTAAATCTGTGTTTTTGCACCTTTTGTTATATAGGCATGCCAATTATAGGGTTCACGAGAATCACCTAGTTTGAGAGAACTAGTTGATCATTGGTTCTTCTATGCCTTTTATTAGTGACATTCAAATTATCTGCAATAATGTGTTAATTCAAGACACATTTATATAAAAACAGTTTTTTATTTTAATTTTTTTATTATTAGTTTTATTGTTTGGAGATTTTGACAACTGATTAATTCATATTTTGCATTCAGTGACTTGTGCAATGAACTGATGCTGAAATGATTTGGGGATTAAGATTATTTAGATGAAACTAGTATAATATATTTTGATCAACATGACATAAACAAGTGGAAATGTAGGAAACAGCAGAGAATTGTACACAATCAATTATAAGGAATGTACAAAGCATTTGCATTTTGATCAAAGCAATGAGAAATGTTCATGTGTTGTGCACAAGTGACTAAATTACGTGTCGGTTGAACAAGTAGTTTTGAGAATTCACTTTCTGATCTGAGAAATGCTTCAAAGCAACTGAGAAAAACTGTAACAGTATCTCAGTTTCTTTAAGCCTTATTTTGAGATTGATAGAAAAATTACATAGAATTACATTTGCGTAGAACTTCTCCATTCCCCTAAAGTGTTTTTAAAGTTTTACATTTTATGAAAAACTGACTGGAGGGGGTGGAAAGGTAAAATCTACAGTGCTGATGTGGACATGGCATAGTAATATTCTTTTTAAATATTACATTTTAAATCTGAAGTTTTAAACAATGGAACACTGGAGGTATAATGTCTGAGTGGCGGAAAACCTGAGGATCAAATTCTAAATTATTCTAGAAAGCTGCAGCTGCAAAAGTTGTAATTCCAAAACAGAGTTATAAAGGCATGCAAACTGAACATGATAAGAACATTACAGTAAAAATGGCCACAACACAAACGCAATGGTCACACAATACAAAGAGTTTGGTATTTGCCACGACTACACAGAAAGAACTACCTTCTGTGGTTCCTCTAGCGTGACATAAAGCCAGGCTAGTAGCATGTTGTGGGCGTTTCAGTACTGAATGTATTCTCCAGTTTCAACCGCAATCAGTGGATTGAATCCTGACTATGACACAGTAATTGCCAAGTGCATCACAACTTTGGGCTTCACAATTATGCAGGAATGTGCAAGTCAGACAAGTCAGAACGCCACATCTTTGTTCTTCAAAGCCCCTCTAGATACGTTTAGCCGTTCAAAAGGTGCTAATTTGGCTAACAATGCATGACTTGTGCTATGAGTCCAGACTGAAGTGTAGTTTCTCTTTAATCTCCCTCATTTCCATTGTGATCTTGTGAAAGTCTAAATGGGGATTTTAGTGTAAGCTTTATGGGATAAAAGTTTGCAAAATGCAAAGATAATAATAAAATAACTAAGAAAAATGTCTAATGGAGACATATAGTGTCAGCCTCACACCCCCATCTTCCTCACTAGCATTTGTTTATATTACCAATTTGAGGGCAAACTCATTTTTTTAATCAACACTTGCATTGTGGTCTGGAGCAAGTTGACTTTTTGGTTTTCTGTTTGATGTTAAATAACTGAGCCTTGTGCCCGAGGCATGTTGACTGCTTTCATTCTTTAAATGTTTTAAGTTCAACTTGTCAATCAAATATAACTTTTTATTCCTTACCATGGAAACAAAACAGAATTCCTGACTATCGTGTGTCACAATTATATATATATACACACACATATTTATGTGTATATATTATATATATATATAATTATTATTATCATTATTTTTTAAGGTTTACATTCAGCAGCCTTTTAAAAGGTGAAAAATTTATTTAAAAATATTAAAATACAGTTTTATATACAATTTTGTCACTGTCCAAGCAAAGAAATACTGAAATCTGCATAATTAAAATAAGGGCTCTATTAGTCTTTTATGAAGTTTATTATTAAATAAGGAATTAGATGAGTTATGTTTGTCTGCTTTTACTTCAAGCGTGCAAGATTCAAGATTCAAGATTCTTTATTTGTCAATGCGCAAGTTATACAGGTACAACAAGCAGTGAAATGTATCCTGATCCGCCTTTAACTGTGCAGCAATAGACAAGGAAGATATAGAGATTTAATACAAACTATATAAAACATAAATACTAACTTAAATACGGAGGTTGGGGTTAACAGGACAAAAATAAACTATACATTATACAATAAGGAACATAAGGAACATAAAGTTAAATAAAGTTAAATGTGCAAACCTGAATGTAACATTGTAAAAATTTTAAATGTAAATGTGCTAGGGCAGGACAGGTGCAAAGAGATGATTTTTTAAAGTGCCAAGTGCAGCTGCAGCATTGTACATTGAAGTGGCAACCAGTATAAGTTATCGTAACACTTATTTTTTATAAGAGGTATGTATTAGCAGCATATAATAACATGGACAAATTTACAGTATAGTTATCGTAACAACGATATGAGGTATGTAATAGCAGCATGTAATAGCATGGACATGTACAGTATAAGTCATTGTAACAGCGAGGTATGTATTAGCAGCATATAAAGAACTGAGACCTAGAAAGGCATGTCCTGGTTAAGGAAACGGATGGCCTGAGGATAGAAACTCCTCCTGAGTCTCTCATTTTTAAGGTTTTTAATATAGAGCGATATTTAAGGACAATTTAATATAGCTAATGGCTATAGGTTTTTGGATTGTTATTGCCATTGAAAGAAAATAAAACCTGGGATCTGTCAAATTTCGGTGACTTTGTCATTATTATGGAAAAATATATATAAGTTTAAGCATTTATTTGAAAAATTAATCAGCGAAAGGTTTTTGGTTATTTAGGTTAAGGTTAAGGTTACTGAAGTTAGGTTTAGTATCACTAAATTAGCAAGACCTGAACATCTGTGTGTTTGTGTGTGTGTGTGTGTGTGTGAGAGAGAGAGAGAGAGATTGCAATAACTGCTCACTGCTCTCTGCATTGTTTTGCACACTCCTACAGGCAGGCAGTTTGCCCCTTAGTGCTAAGCATGCTGGGTAATTACCAGTGTGCTCATGGCTGTGTTCAGCATTTCATCATGTAATGAGGAGGGAAATGCAACTTTACCTCCTGCACACACACTCTTGTTCACACACTCACTCGCACACTCTTGCTCACATTTGGCCCAACTATATAACAGCTAGAAGCTGACATTTAAATGCATCTCTCAACGTCACACCTTCCAGGCTACACTACTTTCAGATGTCATTGTAGCTATTTAATATCCATTACTCCCACCTGGCCACACACAGACAAGTTCACACACACGAACAGTCTCACATTTGAATAGAATGCTCTGGGTGGAGTTCGGTTCTTAACAACACAATATGTTTTAAGGCCGTAAAAACCAAACAGAATATTCTATTGTCTTGAGAAAATGTCACTGTATTCTCACAGTAAAGGTCCGAAAAAAACAAGGAAACGGGGAAATGTCACGTCGTTGAGTCTCCCTGTGGGGCAGCGATCTATTGACAAATTTCTTGGAAGTATTTAGAAACGCTTCCCAGGCATAATTCTGGTATTTCTGATGATACATGTTGTGAAAGGTGGGGATTCTGGTTCTAATGTGTATCTGACACATAAGACATTTTAATAGATGCACTATGACATGAAGACTTATGGGAAGATTTTTTTTACTGAATAACCCATCAAGTATTTCAATCAAACATTAACAGAGCATTCAGAGATGCTGATGTCATTTTGTAAAAATAGAGGTCTCACAAGTCCGACATTCAATATTGGTATCCGATGGCAGTTGTGTGTTACAGAAAGGGAGAGAGTGATCAAGCTCTAATACATGCTATCGTTATCGCCGATATCCACGAAAACAGTGGACTGGATTTTGAAAGGATTCATGAAAATCTCTTTCTGATACCCATGATCAGATTTCACCAAAACCACAGACTGCACATTGGAGGGATGTAAGAAATCAGATTTTCGTACTCTTGAAGGAGGGATGTAGGAAGACAGTGAGTGAGAGAAAGATTGCTGTCAGTATTGGACTGATCTCCCCCCAAACGATGGATCGATGTCAGAGAGAGTGAAAGTAAGAGAGAGAGAGCGCAAGAGAGAGAGTTGTAATACCCATGGTCAGACCAATATCAGCCCAAAGCAATGGATTGGATATTGATTTCACTGTTCTGAAAGGAGGGATTGAGAGGAGAGAAAGAGAGTTAATACTCACCATATCAGTTAAAACCGACTGGATAATAGAGATATATTTAACTAATCATAATTTTCCATTCGTACCTTCCTCAACCATTTCAGTGCTGAATTTTAATTAAAATTGTGGCGATACAACTTTAATGCTTAGTATTTGATAATTGAGGGGTTAGCAAATACTCAAGATTTTAATATCCAGACTGGAAACGAGCCAGCAAGACTGATATCAAGCCATTAAACAATAAACTAACAGTATTTTAGACACATTCACTTTATTTAGAAAGACATTCAAGGAAAAATCCTATTCACCCCCTAAACAAGAAAACTAAATGTAAGACAGCAATCAAATGCATGTGTAAATCCAGAGACAATGATTTTGACGATTCAGATGAAAGACCAGTTCATTCCTTTATGCTCTTGGCTCACGCATGGCCTTGCCCAGACGGAAGAGAGGGAGGAGAACCGGGTGAGGCGACACGGTGCCGAACGAACAAAGTGAACCTGTGTGAGGAGTGAGAAGAGGAGTGGTGAAATGGATAGAATAATGGTCGCTTCGTGACGATGAGAGAATGAGCCTCTGTGAGGAAGCGATAGAGAGAGATGGAGGGAGTGAGTGAGTGATTGCAGGAAGAGCAGGGAGCAGGTGTGTGTGTGTCTGTGTATTTGTCAGAGAGAGAAAGAGAAAGAGAGAGATGGAAAATGAAAATGGGGATGAGATAGGAGACTTGCAGCACGGGCTCTGTCTGTACTGTCGCATAGAAGCTGCAATCGGGCAGGAGACCATCTCTCTGTGATTTTGAAACGAAAAGATTTCTCTCTCTCTCCCTCTGTTTGCCTCTCACTCTCTCACTTTCTCTCTAAGATCGAGAACTGTGGTTATCAAGCCCTGCTTTGCTTTCCTGCTGTGCTTATTCCATTACCAAGAATTATTTTGATACTTGAAAAGGAAAAACTGCTTTATAATTGAGTTGATGGGTGGGCGGTTGAGAGAGAGACATAAAGAGAAAGAGAGAGAGAGAAGGAGAGAGAGAGAGATTGAAAGGAAGCAGAGAGCAATGATGAGGGGGAATAACAGAGAACGTACCTAAACTGACCTCCACTGAAGGAAGAGATGAGGCTGTAACTTATGTAACGATTCTAAAGATTGTGAGACAGTTTGTTTGCCTCCATGATTGAAAAGTCTCGGATCAGGGACAACAGACATTGGAAAGACAGAGGGTGTGAACTCTTTTTTGCCCATATGTCCTGCGGCAGTTGAAAGATTACGGTCCAAACGTGTTTGTGTAGCATTCCTCCCCTCAGGCCGGGCACACAAGCAACCACACACACACACAAAAACATACGCACGCTGACGCTAACATCGTCTGATTAATGGAGTCTATAACCCGCTTCCTGAAATCTTACTGGGCTGTGAAATAAAAGTGTTTTTTTATTATTAAGTTTATTGTTCCGCTGGGTTGAATAATGTCTCGCTACTTTCCGAGTTTAGAAGTAATTTTGGAATTTTTTTTCCTTACGTTTACGTTTTGTCAAGTGTTAAATTGAATTTCATATCCCCAATCCTTATTTGTGCCTCAGTTGTGCTTTGTTCTTTCCCTCTTATGTTACAGAGATGCTAATGGATGACTTCCTACTGACCTACCTGGTCTTCATGTCCACCAGCGACCTCTGCCAGGCTTTGCTGGGACAATATCCTTTCCACTTTGCACCAAAACAGGGTGGTGACCCAAGTGCACATCTTTAAATTTGGCCTGGAGTATCATGGCAAGAATGTTTAAAAATCTAAATACAAGCTCGATTAAAGGGATTTAGGACAATTGAAACAGGAAACAGTTTCATTTTCTCTATGAAATGAAATTAATCATTAATCTGTAGGGATTCACCTGATATTTGAAATGAGAGCCAACAACCATGGAAATATACAGCTGAGACTCTGTGTTCAAAGACTAGCCAGTGATGAAGGACTCGTGCTGTCCATGCTTACAGATCAAATATAGTCTAAATAAAGTGAGTAGAGAGTGTACTGTATATCTCTAGATCATGCCATTGATCCCTTAACCTGTGCTCACCTATTGCACCAAGCGCTGTCGGGGAAAAGAGGAGGGGAAGGAGGCCCTCTACAGGAAGAGGAAGGTCCTGCACCTGGTCTCCCAATGGAGCTCTCTATACAAGGACTTTCTGCGGGAGGAGGAACACGTCAAACTCTTTATGAAGGTATATTTTTAAGCATTAGAGCTGGTTAAAGGCTTTATTATGTATCATGTTACAGGTATATATTAGAACCTAAATGCTATATTTCCCCTGGGCACACAGAGTAAGCAAAAAATATACTGTATATACATAGACTATAAAATATATTAGTATTTATATATTGCTCACTATATGTGACTGTGGAAGCTGGAGTCACATCGTCTCGTGAACATGAAGTGTTCCTTCTGGTAGACAAACTACGCAATGGTTTTTCTCATGTATCTGGTGTTTTAAACAATAATACCACGTTATTAGCTCACATCAATCAGCAATATCAGTGTGTTTTCTTATCATTAGAAGGTGTGAACCTTCACTGGCCTCACAATTCGATTTGATTACGATTATCAGGTCAACGATTCAATTTGATACAGTACCTTGTTGCATCACGATCCCATCAATTTTTCTACATTACTTCACATTGTATGCAGATTGAGCATGGATCGCAGATCAGGCAGCCATAGTTACTACAGGGATGCTCTTTTTAACTTGAATTTTTATGCTGTAGCCAGAAAATCACCAAGCATTGTCATTATGATGTAATCCAGGGGTTTTCAACTGGTTCTGTGCCAGGGACCACTACTCAGACTAAGTAGTGTGAGTGTGGGAAGGAGTATTTTTTGTATTACTTTTTATATATTTGAATTAAATTAATTATTTATAAGGATGCCCAAATCGTCTGGAAATCTTTTGAAAAATAAATAAAAATAAATCATTTTTAAAAAGTGATTTCAGTAGTGAAACTGGATTGCATGTCACAGACCCCCTGCAAGGGGCAGTGGGCTGCCGCTTGAAAAACCCCAATATAGTCGGTTGTGGTCTGGCACTGCACCGATGCAGAATCGTCCACGTCTGATTATGCGAGTCATTTCAACACTCCTAATTAGAGCTCCAGTATATAGCCAAGAAACTATAATATAATTGACATTTGATGACATTTGATATGACTTTTGATCCATGTCGTTGTTAAAGGTAGCCTACTTCAGAACTTCATGGTTCTGGTTCAGACAAGTCAACGTCGAGAACACAATGGCAGCGATAGTGACAACTAAAACCCATCAGTATTTAGAACCACAAAGGCATGTAGTTTAAACTACAGGTCAAATCTCTGTTCAGTTAATCAGTTCTCTCTGAAACCCTGCTTGTGTAGTGAGTGAGTGATTATTTGTCATTGTGAACACACCACAGCACAGCACACAGTGCACCACAACCAAATGTGACCTCTGCATTTAACCCATCCACGTAGGAGCAGTGGGTAGCTAACAAGCAGTCCGGGGAGCAGTGCTTGGGGACGGTACCTTGCTCATGAGCACCTCAGTGGTAACTTTACCAGCCCTGGATTCGAACCTGCGACCTTCTGATCACGGGGCGAACACCCTACCGTTACACCACCAACTGCCCTGATAGCATCCAACAACCATAATACTGACAAGAAAACATGTTCTATGTGCCAAACTTAACTCCCACACCCCTCCCTTCATGACTTCACATCCCCCCATCATCCCTCCTCCCTCTGTTGTTGTTGTTGACCCACTCGGTCATGCCAGAAGATTAGTTTTAGATCTTTGGGGAAACACTTCGTCCACCGCATGCTGCGGCATGACGCCTCTAATCGTTTTTCGCCCGTCTTCCCTTCCAGATGCCGTTCGCGTTCCAGCAGGCGTTTCCGCTGCGGGCCGCAAACAAACACAGCCGTCAGGATTGCGTTTAGCGTGTAGTACAGGGTTAAAGACGTTCGAGCTGCGTGTGATGAATGCAGGGAAGCGAGGTTCGGTGGCGGAGATGGTGAGGATGATTCCATGCGCGCAGCTGGTGGCGTTAGCAGCGGAACGACTGAGAGATGTGTGTTAGCAGATGGATTAGTGTTGTGTTTCCTGGAAGGAGCTGAGATCTCTATCAGTCACACACCAGGAGTGAAGAGCTGGTGTGAAGCTGAACGCGGTTTATTGCTTTCGGGTTAGTACGAGTGTAATAAGGGGTTTTAATTAGTTTTTAGAGAGGAATAAGGCGTGTGGGGGGGTTTCACTATTATCTGTCTCATGGGTTCAACACACATATTAAGACACACACACGCTCTTGCATCCTTTAACTCCTTGGTCTCATGTTGAGAACAAACACATACCCAGACATATGGACACACACACAAACACATAACACACTAACTCTCCTTTTGCTCCTTTGTCTCACATATTCTGAACACACACATCCATACACATGGACACACACACATAAAGAAGCTCACACACAATATACACAGATCATGTACACCCACAACACACATCTAGACCATAAACACACAAGCACACGCACTATGGCCTCCTTTTGCCCTTTTGCCCCTTGGTGTCATTCAGAACACACACACGTCCAGATACTTGGACATACACACACACACACACACCAGTAACACAGTTTGAAAAAAACACACACCATACACTGTAGTCTCCTTTTGCCCCTTCATGTAATATATTCTGAATTCACTCATCCAGACACTTGGAATTACACGTGCGCGCACACACACACACACACACACACACTTAAAGAAGCTCATTCACAACACACACACATATATGAACACCCATAACCACCCCCATCCCCGCCGCCACACACACAATACATTGTTGTCTTCTTTTGCCGCTTGGTGTCATGTATTCTGAACACACTCACTCACTCACACACACACAAACACACACCTTTGCCTCATCTTTCCCCTCGGTCTCAGGTGTTCACAATACACACATACAGACACGTACACACACAGTACTACAGTACTACACACACACACACAACACACACTTACCTCCTCTTGTCATAACCTGCCTTGCCTCCCACTCGGCGTTGCCATGGTAACCGGAGCTGTCGCTCGTCGTCGGTGTGGATCATTACCCGGAGTGTATCCCAGGTGATGGTTGCCTGGAAACTGGTGAGAGAGGGGTGGGTTTAGAGGTCAGCTGAGTTCTGTGAGGACAGTACAGAGTCTCCATCACACACACAGGCACATACACCAGTACACACACACACATGCTGCATTACATACCAATGTGCCGAGGGGCTTTGTGCCAGACAGGGTGGGGAGAGGGTGATACAGGCATTTCAGAAGTGTCTGTGTGTGTGTTAGTATATTGTGTGTTTGTGTGTATACCGACCATTGGGATAAGAGTGTGTATTTAGAGTGTGTGTCTGTGTATGTGTGTGTTATATTATTAAGTATGTTCAGCTTCCTGTGTATGTGTAAAAATGGTGTGACTCTGCTCCTACAGACGCTGTACCGCTATGTGCTGGAAGATGTGTACGAGTTCCCCACGCTGGAGAAGGACCTGAAAGAGTTCCAGAAACTTTTGCGCCGCAGACAGTGAGTGTCGTGCCACACCATGCCGCCGAGAACACAGCTGCACCCGATCGATAAGACGACCTTGACAAAATGTTCCACAGAGCACACAAACAGGGGGAAACATTTTTACCATCTTGTCACTGTTGTGGTAGCCTCAGGGTACAAAACTGTACCTTACTGAACATTCAAGCTTTGTACCTCCATCTCTGAAGGTACACTTTCATCTTTACACAGTTTGGTAAAGATTGTTTACAGATTGATATATGCTATCCAATTGCTGGACAATTTAGCATCTTCCCGATTAAAAAAGTGATAGAATGTTGGCTTAGCGACAGGAGCTAGATGGTACAGTAACATATTTAACCAACAGATGCCGCTATTCTGTCTCATCGCGATGCAGTCTTCTTTTACTGTCTGTGGATGTGTGGATGCAGCAGGATTTTTATTTTTATTTTATTTCATTTTTTTCGGGGGGACGTAGTCAAGGCGCGAGGCGTTTGTTGTCAAGTCGACCGCCTTAACTATAAAGCGCTGCAGGAAACCCTGAACTGCCATAACTGGATTTGAATCTATGACCTGTTGGTTTATAACCACCAATGAACCTACAACCTCTTTGTCCACTGGTGGATATCCAATGACCTCTTGCTCAGCTTAAACACAGCTCTGTCCTACTGCTCACACAACCTGAGCAGGTCCTTAACCTAAAGTTTGCTCCAGGGAAAAAAATGACTGTCTCTGTGATTTTGAAATGCATAAGAGCATTCATCTCTTCGTGAAGATGCTGAAAGGTCCCAACTCAAACTCAACCAATCTGACATGGTGTTGGTGGTGAGACTGACCAACAGCAACACCAACTCAACCAGTCTGGTGATCTTCTTAGGCAGCGTGAGTTGTAGGACAGGGCTAGTCAGTCAGTCTCACCACCAACACCACTTCTGATTGGTTTGAGTTGGTAGAACTTGGAGTAATTGTTTTGTCACCAGACGTAAAGAGTCTTATTTTTTAAGATGTGTAGCTGAAATGGAATCGAAAGAAAAACACAGACATTTTTGGTTAATAGAGTAACTAATGTGAAGTCTTTTGGATCATGTTAGAAAGAAAACAAATAAAAATGATCCTTCTTCTGTAACGTCTTGTTTGGAAGAACAGTGACCTGAAAAGAGAAGTTTTAGTTTTCCTGAGAGAAAACAGAGAAAGCAAAGTCTGCCAGTACTGGCAAGAAACAAGTTAGTCTGTCAGTCCTCTTATCAGGTCACCACTTCTGAAGACATTCTCTCTTTCAGGCCCAAATCTGTCTCGAACGACTGATTTACTGTCGCCCCCACATTTTGGCCGCTTCAGTTCACACCTTGGGGATCTTTTATTTGGCACACCTACGCAAACCCCATCACACAACATTTCCCTGCTCCAGTCCCATCATCTAGTCTCCCACTGCAATTGGGATTACGCCTCAGGATTATAACTGGGATTAGGCTCTGAGATTATACTCCGGGATTAGCGGCCCTCCACCGAGTAGAGGCTTCGCGGCGTGGCCGTGACGGAGGGGACGGATGGGATAGAGGGGCTTGGAGGAGTGATTAAGACAGAGTGGGGGCGTTAACTGTCACCCAGAGCACTCTAATTGGTTAAGCAGGCGACATATGGCCAGGCGTTTCGGGGCATGTGGGTAATCGGCCACTTCCAGATGTGTAAGGACGGGATGTGGGAGGGCAGATGCAGGATCCACCCTCTGTGCAGCTTCTTTTGGTTGTTGTGCTAAGGACATGAGGCATCATCAGTCAGAGAGGCGTTAATGAGAGTCGTGGTTGATTTATCTGATGAAGGCTGGGGTTCGTTCATTTCCACTTTATATCTATTTCAGGTTTAGTGGGTTGGAACAGGAGATATCGGTTTGATAGAGAGAGGGATTTAAGTCTACAAAGACAAATAGCCTTTCTTCACTTAATAGAGACAAATCATGATTGGGACAAAGGCAGTAGATCAAGATGTTTGTTAGAGGCTGGTACACCAAGCAAAGGCTTACACTGGGAGACTTTCGTTAGTTCTTCTAACACAAAGGAACGATTGTTACCATCCTGGAGATTCGCAGTGATAGCACAGAGATTCACCAGAATGTGTGGACAAGAAAAAGGGTAAATTAAGGGCAAATGAGAGAAAGAAGATCTGTTATTGCATTCCTGTATATCCCACATCATTTCAGCCACAAAAAAAAACAGTAATGCAGTGGCTTCCGAACGTTTACTACAGGGCCCCTTTTTGTAGATGTAAATATTTAAGGTCACCCTTCCCGACATTCATTGTCTTGTGTGTGTCTTTCAGTCACTAAAGTCTACTTTATAATTACGCTTCATACAAAAATAAGGTGACACGGTGAAAAAGCTGTAAAGTTTTCACAGCCAACGTCTGCATATATGTCTGTATACAGGTCTAGCTGGAAATTTGGTCCAAGCTTGGTTATATAATTAATTTGCATTATAAACATTGTTAGTTTTCAGATGAATCACATGCATTATGCATTAACATTCCCAGCCCTACTTTTTGGTATATTTTTCTCTAACATACATTTTTCCCTCCACTTTTAACGTAAATTGCCTTCAGCACAAAAATGACTTTTAAACTGTGCCGTATTGTTACACAAGTCCGTGCTGTGATAAAATATTGGTTACAGCAGGGGTTCAGAACCGACTAACTCCCCACTGAGTCTAGATGGAGAGTCCTAATAAAACCAGCTAGAATTTGCAATTCCAGTAAGATTTACTTAGTAAATACAACTATTAAACCTAGTAAATACTACTATGCCAGACCCTCTAGAATTTTGCAGCGCTGCGATCTCAACTCTTAACGCAAATTCAGCCAGTCCCCGTAAATTCATTACTACCGTGCAATTTTGACCACTTACTACAACTTTTCCGCAATTTTTGATCAATCATTGTCGTTTCCCGCTAAACGTCGAACCATACGTCAGTGAATTCACTTCCTTCCTTTCCACGCAGGAAACGTGTGTGATAAAACGGCCTCACATTTTCCTTCAAAAATGATAGTTAATTAAAATAATAGTGGTTTTGTTCCCTTCCCTGTTTTAATTAATTGTTAATAAATCATTATAAAGGGGGATAAAATTGCACATTTTTCCACAACTCGCTCCCGCAACTTTATTTCAACAAAACACCTAAAAGCACCACAACTTTCGTCACATTTGTTTAGAAAAACTGCCGCAAAACCAGACATTTTAGGCCACAACAATCTCAAAAACGGCCTGCGAAATCCTGGAGGGACTGCTATACTATTATACAAAAGCCACTTCTAGAACCAGAAGACCACTTTTCTGATCTTCTGGTTTATTTGTCCAGCTAGCTTTGCCTTGTTATCCAAAACCTAACATCAGTTAGCAGCAAGAATTCAGAAATTAAGGTTGAAAGTTTGCTCAGCTAATAAAGATCGGGCTGTTTTATATACTGAGTGCTAACTTTCAACCAGTCCAATCAATCTTGGAAAAAGGATGCAGACACAATTCAACTAACTCCAAATCTTTTTGTGGTCAGTCATAAAGCACACAGTGAACTGACTGTCAACATGTTTTATCCTAGTCCCAATATTAAAGCTAACTGCAGTTACATCCCAACATAATCCCTATACTAACAATCTGCAGTAAGAGGTTTACTTTTTGTTTTATAATGAACAGTTAATAGCATTGTTACTGAAACAGTGAATGCAGAATAAACTGAATCCTTTGAGACAATTCTGATACTGTTCCTCAATAATCCCTGTAAAATATATCTTACTTTTTGCTGGATAAAAGACAGAATAGAGACAAAGCAATCAGACTTTAAAGACAGGAGAAGAGAGGGACAGACAGGGAAGATGTCTACATTGTGAGTGAGAGACCTCTCCATCGCTCTCAACATCACTTTCTCACAGAAAGACGAGCTGCAGGGTGGCATTTCACAGCTTGTCCGGGCCGGTTGATGATGCTGCCCACACACCAGCAGCTGTGAAAAGGCCTCGCTTTAGCTTGTCTCTTCCTCCGATGCTCTCTCGCTGCCAAAGTAGGTTATTTTTTGCACCCGTCGAAACGTTAATCTCTCCCTAATAATGCTTTCCCCTCTCTCTTCCAGCACTGTGGATGACTATTCTCCACACCAAAAGGTAAGACAGAGATCAATAGGGGTATTACTGATTTGATTAGGAACACCTACCATACTGGTGGAATTTAAATATGTACAGTAAAAAAGCTTGCTCCATATATTGTCATATCAAGTAAATCATTGATCATTTCAAGTAAAAATGAATGATAGAAAGTACATTTTTCCTGATGTCGTAAGATAATTGTATTTGCCAATGGTATTTTTAAAAATGATATAAATACTACACTGTAATAATATTTTCACACACTAAAAGTTTAAAAGTGTAATAATAAAAGTTTCACGTATTTTGGTATTTACACTATGACGTTTCATTTTCAATACAATAAAAATCCTCTTCTATATGTTATAGATGCTTCCTGCATTCATGCATTTTCACGTTTCATGCATTTATTTATTAGTTTGTTCTCTTTAACATGAAAGTATACAGTTTGAACCAATTTTATGGTTGAAATCAATGCAAATGCTCTGTAAGGTATGCTATAATAAAACACTTCACACACCTGTTTCATCTTGCAGAACAAAGCCCTTTTCCAGCAGCTGAGCCTGAAGGAGAACGGCATCCAGCTCCGCGGAGGAGCAAACAGCGATGGGAGGGAAGGTGAGCCAAAAATTTACCATGAAGCCATAAACCTGTGGAGAGACCGATCAAAATAATGTCGGAAATCTCACTGAATGTCCAGTGAGGCTCCAATGTGGACAAACGTTCGTTCTTGCTAACTACACACAAACGAATAAGGACAGAAGTTGTGCACTAATAGTAAGTTAAGTTTTTAGACTCATAACTATTATTTGAGTTGTCCTTTAGAGCTGAGTTTTAATGCTGAGATTTAGTTTCAGTAAAATTATCATTTTAAAGGATGTGGTGTCAGGGATTAACAGCGGGATTACCATGGGAATTACAAATAGGGATTAACGATATGATTAAAAATCAGCACAGAGAGAAGAGACGGCAGTGGAGCCACCGTAGAGCACCTTGTTATTACTTAATATCAGTGATGGTCAAAATTAAACACTGATACCGATAATCGGCAAAATGCCTAATATTGGCTTCTGATAATCGGCCCGGCTGATAATCAGTCGACCCTTGGATTCTATAGTTTTTAGATGTTTCATGGATTCATTTGTTCATTTGAACATCCTCAGCTTCAGGTGGAACTCAAACTGCCCTGGGCATGTCTCAACAAGTACTCAGAAAAGTTGCTTTGTTTATGTTGTATCACCAGCACCATCACCATCGTTGACTGTAACTGTATGTTTTAGCTGACAGGTGGCGCAAGATTATGCTTAACACAGGTCAGTCGTCCTTGGATCTGAAATTCTCGTTCTTCGTATCAGAAATGCAAAAGTTGAGTTGAATTGGTAGTTTATGACAAAATATTTAAAGCATTGCAGTATTTTTATAGGTGTGTTAACTTTCAGTTTGACCTGAATCTAATCCCCTGCTTTATTGTGCCACACCACTCGTTTGCGTTTTGGACTCGGTGATCACTAGCTTTGCAGCTTTGTCGAGGTCACGTTAGGTAAAGAAGTGATGAAGGATGGAGGTAATTATTGTGTGCTTGCTAGAGGCCGAGTGCTATGTTTTATGTATGAGCAGCTAATTAGGGGACGAGGCATCGTTGTGTGTGAGGTTCCGCCTCAATTACTCATTTAACATCTCTCTCTCTCTCTCTCTCTCTCAGTGACGTGCCGTGTGTATGTGAGTCTGGACTCGTATTTGAGTGTGAAAGTGAAGACTACAGTTGTAGCTCAAGAGCTGCTGCACATCGTGGCACAGAGGATGGAGAGGCCGGAGGAGGATATGCTGTTGGCAGCCCAGACATACAGCGGTGGTAAGATTTAAACACACACACACATCTAGACTCAGGCACACACCCAGACATAATATAGAGAGACACATACACCCTTTAGAGGTGCTGTGTGAAGATATATTTATGCGTATAATATCATGATGTGTTATTTTTATTTTGACACCAAGTTCCAACAAAATTCCCAACCTTATGTAGTCAGCCATCCACAAAAAGAAGATCTCAATCTTTCAAGCTCTGCCCACTGCACCTCAACCTGACATCTAAATAAATAATGGATCTCCAGCCCTGACCCAGATTAACAACATCCTGACTTCCACCACTTCGTCCTTTCTCTTTGTTTAGAGAAACGAGTCCTTCAGCCTCACGACTGCATTTTCTCAGAGTCTCTGGTTCATCCTGGCAGACTGACGGCCTGCTGGAAAGACCTGGGCGAGATTCTGGTACGTCGGGACTCTTTCCCGCTTCCACGTTCAGAATAACAGTCATGTTTCACAGTGAAGTAAAGATTTTGTGAGTAATTCATAGGTGGTTGATGTTGGTGTCAAATCTGAAACAACTGGAGGTGGTCTAGTGGAGTGGTCCCCCAGCCTTTTGGACCAGTTGACTTCATATCTTTCCTTTTCACTTTCTTTGTTCCCTCCAATGAAGCCTCCTCTGACCGACTGGCCTGAGTTGTCCCAACGTCCCGCTCGGCTGCTGGCCATCAATACCTGGGATGTGTCCGTGGCCCTCACCAACCTGGACTGGAGCCTTTTCAACTCCATACATGAGGTAAGACCCTTGAGCTGAGGAGCTGTGGGTTTTTGCAATATGTCTTTCAGCCTTCTTTGAGAATGTGAGGCTCTTCTGACGCTCGTCTCTCGGCTCCACAGCAAGAGCTGATCTACTACACCTTCAGCCGGCAGGCGAGCAGCGGCCACACGGTGGCTCTAGAGCAGCTGCTGCAGCGCTGCAATGAGGTGCAGCAGTGGGTGATGTCCGAAGTGCTGCTCTGCGCCTCACTGGGGAAACGAGTGCAGCTACTGAAGAAGTTCATCAAGATCGCTGCACAGTAAGTCCAGCCTTCCGGAGCTTCCAGAGAATCCCAAAACTAAATCACATTTGAGGAAAATTGGGATAGGAAATTCAATAATTATTCCTAATGAACAGCTTTGATTTGTCCTCTTAAATTAAAACTAAATTCTGTTTTTCAAGGCAGTCGTGTAGAGAAACACAGAATTTTACGTTTTCTTTTTAAAATGAACCCTTTAGTTTACATATTCATTTAAAAACTGTTCAACAAATTTTTGATACTACAAATTTTCGTAAAGAATGTGAATCTATATGTCACGATATGTGCTGGCATGACATGAGGCGAAGTCACAGTGCAAGCCATTTATTCCAAAAACACAGAACATAAACTGGACACGAGGGCCACAAATGAAACAAAACTCTTTTTAGGATACTTCAGAAAACCACACAGCATGCCGACACAAGGAGGGTAGTGTAAGGGTGGACCAACAAGAGACACTGGGAAAAATGAGCTTATAGCGGGGAAGAGAAACGCTGAACAAGATTAACGAGACGATGGAAAACCAATCAGAAAACAATCAGGACTAACCAATAAAGGGAGAACCAATAAAGACAGGGGCTGGACTGAAACAAATAAAAACCAGGTGCGAGGACTAATACACAGTGATCAACCAATGAGAGACAATGGGAAGGTGGGACAAAGACTTTGACAGTGAGCACAGGACAAAACTCAAAACACTAAACCAAGACAATGGCGGCATCTGCTGGCCGCT
The DNA here is from genome assembly GCA_032718565.1 of Distichodus sexfasciatus. Lineage (NCBI taxonomy): Eukaryota > Metazoa > Chordata > Actinopteri > Characiformes > Distichodontidae > Distichodus > Distichodus sexfasciatus. The sequence continues at coordinate 919,591 of JAVGVS010000023.1, read as the reverse complement.
AACAAAAGTCCATGGGGCTGCTGTGGCTGTGTGCTGTGTCCCGGGGGGTCATGACACTGTAGACATTCCATTAGAGAAATATATTATAAAATTGACTCCAGTCAGCCTACTGATAGAACTAGAGACATTTTTGCAAGAAAATGTAAACGTAATTGCTTTTTTGCAGCAAGAAAATTTGGGTTAGAGTTATCACATAATGACACAATCACATAACAAATCCTGTTTATGATGCAAACGGGACTGTACATAATGTACTCAGCAAAATTCTGTGATTGAACACAAATAACGAACAAATTACAGAAAAAGGAAAAATGGGAAACTTGCGAGTGCACGTAGCAAAAACGTACAATAGCCCGCACATTTTAGACTTAAAACGGCATTCTAGCACAAAAACTGTAGGAGTAGCGGTGCCAAAAAGAGGGTGGAATAATAATAATAATAATGATAATAATAATAATAACAATAATAATAACGACACTTTTGCTGACACAGTCACATCATTTTACAAAACATGAAGCATCTAGCCAAGCACATTTACATGTTTTGTGAAATTATATAAAAATAGTCGCTGGTTTTATTAAACAATTGGGGGCTTTGCTTGATTGATTTGCAGTGAATAACGTGAATAAGCAATCTGATAAGTATGTAAAATAATATTATTAAAATAACAATTTAAGAGATTTAAAGCTCTGTGTTCCAATTTGTCATTGAAAAACTACTCATGAAATATCAAAATTGATGTTTTTATACAAAAATTATTAGGTAAATGTGTCTAGTCTGTTTGGACTGAAGCAATCACTGGGTTACACTTTAAAATGTGTGTTTTGCGTTTTCTTTCTCCTTCTTAAGCTGTAAAGCACAGAGGAACCTCAACTCCTCCTTCGCTATCATTATGGGCCTGAACACGGCGGCGGTGAGCCGACTCAACCTGACATGGGAGGTGAGGAGATGAACCCCAACTGACACAAAAACAATGACATGTTTGGCGTCTGTATCACTACACAAACACATTCCCTCTGTTCGTGTCGCTTTCCTGCAGAAAGTTCCTGGCAAATTCAAGAAACTTTTCTCCGAGCTCGAGTTACTAACCGTAAGTGAAGCCGGCCATACCAGGGATGAATCTGGGTTATGTTACGTTGCGTTAGGTTACTGTGTGGAGGTTAATAAGCTCGACTCTGTGTGTTGTGCCCCAGGATCCCTCTCTTAATCACAAGGCCTACAGAGACGCCTTCAGGAAAATGAAGCCGCCAAAAATCCCCTTCATGCCACTGCTGCTCAAAGGTAAACACACGCGTCTGCTGCCTCCATGTTTCCCCCAGATCACACCAGAGAAAGTTGGCGTTTATGTGCTCAGAAATTGTTGAATGTGTTTAAGGAGTTTAAGGATTTCAATATTGTATTATATCATGTAATACATTCTCTATTACAGTGGGCCAACAGTATACATGAGAATTAATTTCCCTTGCTTTAGTAAAAATGTTGTGTAAAATAGTTACTTCAATAAATGGATTAAGTTGTAAAGACATGGAAAAACAAGTAAACATCAAGTATAAAGCCAGTCAATGTTGAACCAGCACATCACTGTATGCTATATACCAGCAGCAATGCAGCGTTGTCTTTTAACAACTAAAGCTTGCTTTCAACCTAAACGAGAAATGTACTCACATGGTTTATTCTCAAACTTTCTCAAATTTGTAAAAATATATATTTTTTGAATTTTCTAATATGTGCAGTATATTAATATATTAGGGCAGCACGGTGTTGCAGTTGTTAGCGCTGCCACCTCACAGCAAGAAGGTCCTGGGTTCGATTCCCGGTGTCAGCCGCAGGGCCTTTCTGTGTGGAGACTGCATGCTGTCCCTGTGTTTGCGTGGGTTTTCCCCAAGCGCTCCGGTTTCCTCCAACAGTCCAGAAGCATGCACTGTAGGTTAATTGGTGACTCTAAATTGGCCCCGTAAGGTGTGAATGGGAGTGGGATTGTTTGAGTGTGTGTGCCCTGCGGTGTGTTGTTGGCGCCTGCCCACGGTTGGTCCCCGCCTTGCGTCCGTAGTTCCCGGGATAGGCTCCGGTCCCCCCCTAAGCGACCTCGGTTGGGATTAACGGTTCGGATAATTAATGAATGAATGATTATAAATTTATTTTATATTTACTATACTGACACGGCTGGGCAAAATGAGGCAAACAATTTTTTGCATGTTTTATCAATATTTTTCTTGTTTAGCAAATTCAGGTGAAATATTGTGTGCATTGTCTGCCTTATGAATCAGAGAAAATAAAACATTGTACCACCTGTAATGACATTAACTTATTATTTTATTTCTTTGCAGACATCACGTTCATTCATGAGGGAAACAAAACATTTCACGATAATCTGGTCAACTTTGAGAAACTGGTGAGTGGAAATGACTAGAAGAGGAAGATTTGATTTTTGTCACCATGAAACAATGTGTTTTATCAGACAGCCTTTTAAAATTACATAAATTAATAATAAAAGATTTTGTGCGTCTCACTGTTTTGTGCTCATCTACCTGGTAATTGCAAGATGTTTAAGAGTTGAGTTTAACCCACAGCAGGATTGTTGATATCATATTTCCTGTGTGTGGATTGGAGAGAGTGATGTTAAACCCGTCTGTCATTTTGTTTCTCTTCAGCACATGATTGCTGACACTGTCCGTCTCATACGCCACTGTCAGACCGAGCAAGCAGGTGGGTCTACTTTTTAACAACTCGTATACTTTCATAGTGTCATGACCCCCCTGGACTTTGGCCATACCAGCCCCCCAGATTTTGGTTAAGCGGCCTGCAGATGCTGCTATTCAGTTAGTTTGATGTGTTCAGTTTTGTCTCGTGCTCCATGTCAGTCAAAGTCTTTGTCCCACCTTCCTATTGTGTCTGATTGGTAGATCACTGGTCATTAGTGTGTGCATCTGGTTCTTGTTTGGTTTGGTCCAGCCCCCTGTTTTGATTTGTTGTCACTTCATTGGTTTTCCCTGATTATTTTCTGATTGCTTTTTGATTGGTTCCCCTTTGTTTCATTGCTCCAGCCCCTCGTTTCTGTTTTAGGATTTAAGCTCAGTTGTGTTTCTTGTTGGTCAACCCTCACACTACCCTCTCCACGGCGGCGTGCTGTGTGGGTTTTTTCAAAGAAGAGTTTTCTGGTTTGTTTGTGGCCCTCGTGTCCAGTTTATGTTCTGTGTTTTTTGGAATAAATGGCTTGCACTGTGACCTCGCCTCATGTCATGCCGACTGCATACGTGACACATAGAGTGAGAACTCTGCCTACTATGGGGTCGGAACTTTGTTTCATCAATGACTGTTGAAAGCTGTTTTATTGGCATTCTGTGGGAAAACTGCTGTATAGAACTATAGCTCGATTTTACAGTGTGTATTTTTTATTTCCAGTGGAATGGATTTATACCAGGGGTTTTCACTGGCTCTGTCCCAGGAATCACCATTCAGTCTAAGCAGTAGTTTGCGGCCCACTGTGTGTGTTAGTTTTCTATAATTAATTTTAGATATTTGAATTAAATTCATTTATTCATAAAGATGCTGAAAACATCTGGAATTTTGGGGAAAAAAATAAAATATTTTTAAAAATGATTTCAGTAGTGAAACTGGATTGCATGTCTCGGATCACCTGCAATGATGCCGTGGATCACCAGGGGGCCGCAGACACCCAGTTGAAAACCGCTGATTTATACAATTAGAGATTTCCCTTAAAAAAAACCCTAAAAAACTATGTTAATCCGACCCTGTAAGCAGGGTAATCATTTCTTGTCCTTTTTATTTTCCCCCTCAGGAAACGAGGTTCCTCAGAGCGACAGTCCAGACGCTAGGGTCAGCGTGCAACAGCTTCACATTATTGACAATCAGCAGACTCTATTCGAGCTGTCCCACAGACTGGAGCCCAGAGCGTAACATCGGCACCTGCTGGAAGTTTACCGGAGAAGCAGCTCACGACTGGGCAGTCCCGAAAAATACTCACATCACCCAGCACTGACTGAACGAACACTTTTACTTTCAGGTGTGATTTCGGTGTCATGCACTTGTTCAACGACCAATGTGGGGAAAACACACTTCACGGCCAAAAAACCCAGGATCTGGCCATTCTTAACCCAAGCTCAATGTCCTGTCTGGAACCTCCAGGTCGTGTTCTTATGACATTTATAATGGTTTTATTACCTACTATCTCTACTTGATCGATATTTACTTGTAAGATGTCGACTCGCCGAAGTCCATGGCAAGCTTTTCAGTATCGTTTTGCGAACTTTTCGATGTAATTTGCCACTTAATCGCACAACCCTGCTGTTATTTAGATATGTGTTGACTACATAAACAGTTTGATAGTTCACATCGAAGGCAGAAATGATAACAACCTTTTCGGGGTTTTGTGAGATTGGTCGGCTTGAAGAACGACACCAAAAGTGGGAAAGAAGAGAAGCCAGAGCATGCTTTACACAGACGTTCGGTCATTATAAATATTATAGATATGTTGTGGCTTTTTGGATTCTTATACAGCCGAAATCCTGGACAGAGGCCTGTTTTAATACCGCAGTATTATTTAATGTTCCGTTTCATTTACATAGGAATTCAGACGCCATCAAAACTCGTTACTGGAGTGCAGTGTTCCAGCCGCTTTTTATTTCTTCTTCTATTTTTCAGAAGAAGGTGCCCTATGATTTTTTTTTTGCAGTCATGCCACACCTCATGCTTTGAAAATGTAGTTTTGTTTGAGAAAAAGAAGTGTCATGCATGCCCATGGTATTTGCACTTCCCATCCTCATTTCTATAACATGTAAGAATGTATATAGGTTTCTATATGTCCAACTTTATCAAATGTGTTTCCGTGCCAAACGCTATTATGGGAGAGTGATGCAATATTAGTATCGTAACCGTGCGTGAATTTTTCCTTTTTCTTTTAGCCTTATCTGCAGCAACTGGAGGCCAATTTTGATTAAAAAAAAATGTTCATAATTACTCTAAACAAATCGTTTCACTCCCTTTTTAAACCTATTTTTGTTCAGTTTTTAACACCCTTGATTTTCCAGAATTTAGCTTGGAAAAATGTTTTAAAAACATCTTAATCTGTCACAGTATTTTGAAAAGAAAATTAAATGCATTTCCAGTAGATGACTGTACAGATTTTTGTGACTAAAGAATTGAGGCACTCTATTATTATTTATTATATATTTTTTAATATTTATGTTGGCTGTGAAAGGAGGACTGGAATATTATTTGTGGTGTGGACCTGAAACTGTCTGCGCTGACCACAGATTTCTATAAGGCAAAGTGTAATATTTTGATATGCTAAATAATGTTTTGCAGTGGCCTTGTGGAAAAATTGTTTTAAAAAATCACAAAGTTGTCTCTTGATGTTATAACAGGAGTTTTAAAAAGTCTTATAGAGGAAGATTTATGGTGTTTTGTTGCTGTTTAAAATCCTGCTTTCCCCCCTCACGACATGTTCAGCTGGTTTGCATGTGGTAAAGGAACCCACCAAGGAGAATGAAAACATTCGCAAATGTAAATATGAATAGATATGCTCTATTATTCATGTCCCGAGGCAAGAAATGCAAAGCAATATGTTTACCTTCTGTGCAGTTTTTTTCTCCCATTGTTGCGATAGAAACCACAACACAAGTTTTCTATAATATGCATTTTTACAGCAAATGAGTGAATAAAACATTTATGTAATATTATACAAAGTCTTTTTTGCTGTGTCAATACATTGCTATAAAATGTATCTGCTGGTTAGTGAGGTGACAACTGTAGTGTTACAGCGACTCCTTGTGGCCAGTCGTGATTGTGTGTGTGTCTGTGTGTGGTTTTGAGAACCAAAGGTTTGGATTTCTAAGTGGTTTACAAGGACATCGTTCGATAGAAGGATCTTGTAAGGAAACCATGTTATAGTCAAAATTCTACATATATTTGAAAATATTTGGAGTTAGGATAGTCAGTAGAAATACTATCCTTTGTGTGTGACTTTGTGTGTCATCGTGGAAACAAACAGCTTTCCTAGAAAACTCTGAGAAGTAGTCCATGACTTTTTGAAGAAAGATGTACCAGCCCTTATGTCAGACACCCCGCAGCTGCCCACTGCTCCTACAAATGAATGGGCCAAATGCTGAAGTCAAATTCCGTTGTGTTTCACTGTGGTGTGTTTACAATGACAAATAATAATTTGCATTTACAGCATTTAGGAGACACTCTTATCCAGAGCGACATACAGCAGTGTTTTGTGTCCATGACTGTTTTTAATCTGTAAACCTAGACTTAAATCAATGAAAATTAAGTTACTGCCTGCTAAGTTACACACTTGAACAAAACTTGTTAGAGAAAAATGGAAGTTTTTGTACAGAGATCAAACTTACATATTAGTAGATAAGGTTTTTTAAGGAATAAAAGTAAATAATAAGTATGAGGGGTGATTTGTCCACTAGACACTCCTTTAAGATGTATCTTCCTCTTCCTTTCAGTTTCGGTGGTTGGAGACGAGTAGCGCTTGATGCTCTGAGAAATAATCAGTCACATTAGCTTGACCTAGATGTTAAACTCTGAGCTGTTAAACTAATGTTAATGGAAAGAAAAAAGAGGAGGGATAAAAAAGATGAAGGAGGAGATAAAAAGAAAAATGGTTGCTCATAAATACTGGCGTGATATAACACAAATGCAACCTGTTCTAGCGTCGATTCTATTCTTTATTGCAGTCTAAAACATATCTCCAAACTATACACCACTCAAATGTTTTAAAGATTTCTAAATATATTTTGCTGTAACAACGATGCATTTGATATTCATATATTTAAACATGTTAAAACTGCCTAAAACTATGAGGTAGAAAAATAGAAGATTTACATTGAAAAGCTTAAGAGCATGTGCAGTTAAAAACACTTAAATGTGCAGATCTATCTTTTATATCAAATAAATATGAGTTTATCAGAATGATAGAGTAGTAACTTCACATCATTGTTAATTAGGGTTTATTAAAGGTCATGTTCAGTCTCACACCTCTGTTTCATAAGTGACAGACTGGGCATGATTTTTCATCATAACAGGTGCAAGCTGTGTTCTCGCTTGTGTGGCACAGGTGAGAAAACACCTTCCTCTTCCACCAGCACTAACGATATCAATGTCAGAGGTCGTTAATTAATTAGCTTTGCTAACGAGGTCGGGCTCAATTAAGCTGGAACAAATGAATTCCCAGTGTCTTGTTAAATGCAAGATCAGCCGTTTGTCTTAAAAGAACAATGAAGACCTCTGGTGGAATCCCACCCTAGAGCCTGAGAGCTCGAGGAAAACGCTTCATAGAGCTCGAGAAAAACAGGGTTTAGAGCTCAAAGAAAAAGCTTCTAAACGCTCAAGGAAATGGCTTTTTAGAACTATTTTGAGCATGTTGTGTCAAAGCTTGTGTTTAATACATTGATAAAGAGAGAAAAACAAGCTCCTGGATGGCGGGGAGACTGTTAAGATGAATACCAATTCCACGGGACTGAATACCAATTACAGTTGATGCACATGATGTGCATCTGAATGTTAGTTTTCTGAGGACTGCTGACACTACAAGAACACACTCCTTTATAGAAATTGGACTGATTTTCTCAGTTCCTGATCAAGCAATGGTCAATACAACCGCATCTCTTGTGACGGTTGGCCCCTGGAGCCTCTTGTCCTCAATACCTCTGGTCTCTTACATCATCCTGGTGCTGCTGGGCATTGTGGGAAACGCTGTGGTCATCTGTGTGGTGGGAGAGGACATCATCCACCACCGGAAAGGAGGACGATGGTCGGACATGATCCTGGTCAACATGGCTTTCTCTAATCTGATGGTGTCTGTGGTCAGGAACTTGTTGCTGGTTTTGACAGACTTGGGACTCGAGGTATGGAACATGGAACAAATTATGAATGTAAGGCATGGTGAAGAATCAATTGATGTTAATTCTATTAATGATGTTTAATGATATTGATATCACTTACACTCCACAAGATGATGTTAAATGTGAATAAGTAATATTCTAAAAAGGGTCTAATATAGTCTTTTTTCTCATTTGTCTTGTAAAAATGTCTGTTTTTAAACACATACTTAATTTCATATTTGCAGAATTCTTCATGCTTAAAATAAGTTTTAATATCTACCAAATCAGTATAACTGTTTTGCTGTATATGTTTATATAAAATATGTATCAAATATTGATATAAAAAATTATATTACAAACTATATTAGTATATTTTTTAGGTTGTGCATGTGAATATTAGTTTAGATGATATTAGAATATCTTGCAAGAAGATAAAAACAAATTATTCATATGGTAAAATGAATCATTTGAGTATCTTAATTTTGTATATATAGTTAGATCTTTAACATGTCTTTGTGCATTTCAACAATTTGGCATACATTCTAGCATGCCATAGCATAGCAAGTTTTCAGCTATTTATAATGTATTTATCCCACATTCAACTGCTGGTCTATCATTTATATTTTACATGTCGTTCCCCTCATCTATTCTTTAAGATGTTGACCTCGAAAAACTGGTGTCAGCTGCTGATGGGGATCTGGGTTTGGCTGCGTTGTGCAAACGTCTGGTCAACGTTCTTCGTCAGTGCATTTCATTTTCTGGTCTTGAGGCGTGTAGGACCCCCCATCGCTGCCCTGAGTAACCAACGACGGACCCCCACATCTGTGCTGCTGGGTTTCGGCCTTATCTGGAGCCTCAATTTCATCTACTCGCTGCCTGCATTCGTGTATTCTAATAAAGGAGGCAAGAATGCCACTGAGGTGAGGATGAGAAACGAGACTCTCGCTGTTAAAGGGGGACTTCACTGAAACAGGCTAATGTAGTAAACAATTAATTAAAGCTAAACTACATTGCAGAATTGGTCAACTAAACACAGATTGTATATATATCTGTATCTATATCTATATATACATATCTATATATATATATATATATGTATGTATAAATATATACATGTATAAATATGGTGAAAAACAATAAGCTTTTTAGTAATAGGTAATTAATGAAGAGGTATGCGTAATTAAGTAGTGTTGCTCCTTGGAATTTAACACTGTCAAATTGCAATGTGTTGATTTGCTTGAAGAATTGAAGAGACTAAACCTTCTCATCACAGACAATAATGTTAGTGACCAGCACAACACGTCCACTACTGGGCTGCCTGTGGGATTTCCCTTCCGCTCACAGTGGCCTGGCCTACGCCACAACATCCATGGTCATCCACGAGATCCTCCCCATCCTTCTCATGAGTTTTACCAACCTGGGCTCTCTGCTGGTCCTGCACACGCACGGGAGCAAACACAACCCCAAACTCAAGATCCAGGGAGAACCCGTAATGCAGAGGATTCCTGCCGAGAGACGAGCTGCCAAGGTCAGGGACTAAACTTACATCTACAACATCTATCAGACGCTCTTATTCAGAGATTTATTTAGCTAATGTAGCAACCGGGGGTTAAAAGTGTTGCTCAGGGACCCAACTGTGGCTTTAGGATCGGCTATTTGAACACCTAATTTTATGGTCACCAAGACAGCAAGATTGCAGGTGCTCAGATTACTAAGGTTTACATTAACGGCATTTAGCAGACGCTCTTATCCAGCGTGAATTCCACTTCCTAATCAGATGAGCAGTCTCCCTAGAGCAACTTGGGGTTAAGGGGCCTGATGGTGGTTACTGGGATTCGAACCTGCAATTACTAACACAGGGTTTGAGTCACTTAGACAACAGTGCCATCACATCACAAGATTGGGAAGCAGATCTTAAACAACAATAAATGTGCATTAGTTATTTAACAAGCGAAAAAAGCTTCAGTTTTCAGAGATTACAAACCCCCTTTTCTGAGGTGTAACCCTAGAAGTATTAACATGTAAGAAAACTTGAAATATTAAATATCTGATATTGATTTTAAGACATTTAAATATTTTAACCATTTAAACCATTTTTTCTTGTTAAATAATTTCAATTTAAAAGAAACTTGACAGGCTAAATAATTTAAACAGTTCAAGTTCCTTCCTTCGGTTGTAGGAACATTGTGGTAAATTGGTCATTTAACATAAATGAACGCTCAAATAATTTAAGACAACTTTGACCATTTTAAGTTTAACCAATTTACATCACAAAAAAGAAATAATTGAACAAAACGGGTTGAAAATGTAACATTTCATTCTTGGGTTGCAGAAATATTGTGATACACTCTGAAGAAACCTTATTATTTTGCATGTCTAAAATTGAATTTCACATGAGGGAGTTTAACATTCTCACTTTTTACTGTTTTTCTCTTGACAGGTGATTCTCGCGCTCATCGTTTTATTTATCACCTCTTGGGGTGCCAGCATTTTATCAGTGAATTACTTTAACTACAATCGAGGCCCATCCTCAGCGTACCTGCTGGTCCTCGCGCGCTTCACCAACAGTGCTTTTATTGCCTTATCCCCCATCATTCTGGCGGTGGGACACCGGAGACTCCGAACTGTTATAGCATCAGCTCTGAAATCTAAGTGTTGTTAATAATTTGATGCTGGAATGGAAGACAGGGACATCTTCTGCTTGAGTTACACCCTGCTGAAAAAAACTCCAGCTCAAACTATCACACATTAAGATGGCTGTTTGCTGGAAATGACCTGAGCACATTTGTTACTTTGACACCACAACCTTGTTAAAATACAGCTTGAGATAGTTACAAGTAAAATGTGTTTTCATAAGTAATTTTAAGGTGGTGTTTTATTTTGATAATTTTAAACCAGCTTGCTGTTTTTGCAAGGTATAACTATATTTATAAACATGGCATTCACTTATGGGAATTGTTTCTGGCAATGTGTATTCATTTATACCCAAGTATTTATGTACATTTATAATAATATGTAACATGGATAGCATGTAAGTGTAATAGACACTAGGCTGGTTTCTTGCTCATGGATTAAGCCTAGTTTTGGACTAAATTGTAGTACCGATGGAGATTTACCATTCAAACTTAAAACTTGTCTAGGACTAGTCTTAATCCTGGGAAACTGGACCACGGTATTTAAAACATACCACCTGTTTGTGAATGTTGCAAGAATGGCATGTCTCTTATACCCTAGTATTTTAAAGAATAAACCTTAAAATGATCAAAACCTAGATGTTTAAAGGTCTGTGTGTACTTAAACTAGACGTTGTTATTCTCATGTATGAAATAAATAGAAAAGCTACAACTACAATCTCAGAATGAAGAGTCTGCTAAATTTCAGGTTGCTAAATGTAGTCATAACAAAAGGTCTTCCCTGACAAAAATTAATTATAATAATTCTTTAACTATAAAAAAGGCTGTGTGTAAAATTGTTACCTCTATTTTAATATCAGGATTCCATGTATTGAAAGTCCTTTTCACTGTCCTACTTTGAAAATCCATCAAAAGTTATTATATTTTGTGCTACAGTACAGTACAGAAAATAACATTTCCTGACCGGGAAGAAGCAATGTGCTTTTTAATACAGTTTAAGCAAAACTTAAAGCTATGGTTAAAATGATCTCCACAATTAATAAAACCATCTTTGCACAGTTAAATTTAATTCTTAAAGTATATTTAATTCATAATACAATTACAACAGTATAATTGCATTAACAATTACAGTGTAACATTGCAGCATAAAAATGGTGTGTCACCATAAAGAAGTAAGGCTTATTTATGTGTTAAAGCACAATAATAAACACTTACCTAGTGTAGTATGCATCAGTATTTTTGCCTTCTCTGCGTAATGGAAACACATGCATGACCAGACGAGATCCACAGATAAGATCAATCAAATACATAGATGTTAAGTTTTAACTGCTTTTGGAGACGTCACCTCCCACATTACTAATAACTACTGCTTGGTTCTAATGAACCAAAGCCCTTGAGCATTAGTTGTTGGCTTTGGTGAGGAATCTTTGTCTTGTTTAGATCTCTAGAAACAGAGCTGCCTCCCAAAGTTGCCCACACAACAAACAGAACTTAGATTGTACAACTTTTCAATCTAAAACACATATCCAGTGGGAAAAAATGCTTGAGTTAACTTTAAAATGCATACAAACAACATTTTGCAAAAAGTGGGTTGTGAAAGCTTTCAGAAACATTCTATTCTATTTCCTGCACGAAATGTATGCTTTATTCTCTGACATTGGAAGTTATAGCCCAGTTAACTTGTAGATGCCAAGTACCACTATTTGCTGGTCATTAAGGATGACTGAGAAAAACACACCAGACATACTACTTTTAGCAAACTCAAATTAGTTGGATTCGTTTCTCATTTATTTAAAAACTGACCTCTTCTCATTGTAATCATCCATTGTACATGATTAAGATCCAACAGATCGCCTCTGCTGGTCAAACAGAAAGATAAGAACATATGCCTTAGAGTGCAAAACTCATTTGGCAGTTGTTAAAGACATGCAGGATTATTTAATTACACTTCGAAGCCTTTCTCTGTTTTTAAGAACGTCATGTTTTTATTCGTTTTTAAGAACGTTCGTGGTTTTACTTGTGACGCCACATCTCACCATTTCGTCTTTTTTATCCACTAACGAAAGCCACAGCAGCTTTGGTTAATTAATAAGCCTGCTAACAAGGTATATTTCTATCAGTCTGGGTTAATTAATCCCATGATCCCCAATAGAATGCATGCTCAGCTCTAAGACCAACAACGTCACTTAGTTCTGGTGGAATCTCATTCATAGACGGGACCCTAATTGAACCTTGGTGGAAGCTTGAGGGAGCAGAGTGTGTCCCGAATCTACGTTGATCTGAAACCCATAGAGACATGACAGATCGAAGCCAGGGATGGGAGTTATTCATCCAAATGGGTGGGATTAAAAGTAGGTTTTCAATGAGAACGGTGAAAAGCCACAAGACACTTGTGGAGATGATGGAACATTAGGTAGATATCACAAAGTAGTCCAAGAGACTGGAGAAAAGAACAGTTTTAGGAATAAACTGACTGTAAATGTAAGATTGAAGTTAATTTTTAGGCATGGGTGTGAATATAACACTTATTCCAGATAAAAAGGTCATGGCAAGTCAACTGTTTTCAGTGCCAATGGCTTTATATATAATCCTGGTACTGCTGGGCATTCTGGGAAACGGCATGGTGATCGGGGTGGTCGGGGAGAACATCTTTCGGGAGGCTGGAGGTGGACGCAGCTCGGATATGATCCTGGTCAACATGGCATTCTCCAACCTGATGGTGTCTGTGATGAGAAACTTACTGCTGGTCATCTCAGACTTTGGGCTTGAGGTAAGTGAAGATGGGAAAAGAGCAAACAGATCAGTAATTTTCTCACCAGTGCCCAGTGAGGGGGACAGTACCTTGCTCATGAGTACCTCAGTGGTGCCTTTACCAGACTGGGACTTGAATTGGCGACCTTCTGATCACAGGGCCATTCCCTAACTGTTACTCTACTAATTCCACCCAGTTATTACAAGTTAATACAATTGATTGAAAAATAGCAATATTAACTAATTAATATGTATTTCTCAATCACTCATAGTTATGTCCAATAGTAAAATGAGACATACTGGAATAACAGCACACTTTAAGCTTTGGGAAACCGAGGTATTCTGTAAAAGAATACATTTTTACAGTGCAGGCACTGTGGCCTTAAGAGGATAGAATTCATTTGCGGTGGTTTTGTGACTTAATCTTAATAGATTTCTAAGAGTTGAATTTCTACGATGACCTCTGAATGGAGTGAAGAAAAACTGGGAAGGATAACAAAACATGTTCAAACAATAGTTTTGTATCTTTTTTGTAAATAATGTTTTATTGTTTTATAATATTGTGATACAATCTGACTGAAGAAACGACACTGTGATAATATTAACAATACAGCATTTGATCTAGACTTTAAATTACAAAGGAAACAGCTGTGATTTGAAAATGAACTAATTAAATGAATCTATTATGACTTATTTGTACATTCATCTACACTTTAGATATTAATATATTAAATGTCTCTTCAATTCTTTCAAGGTGTTACCTGGTAAGGACTGGTGCCAGCTGCTGATGGGCATATGGGTGTGGCTGCGTTCTGTAAATGTTTGGTCAACGTTCTTCCTCAGTGCGTTCCATTTCTTCACCTTAAGGCGGATAGCTCCGGCCAGTTCTGGTCTGAACGGACCCCGAGGGCCGCCCAAAAATCTTATAATGGGGTTTGTCCTCATCTGGACCCTCAATCTTTTATACTCAGTCCCTGCTTTTGTGTACTCTACCAGTGGAGGCAAGAATGGCACTGAGGTGAGGATGAAAAGACAATTATAGCATTTTATCGATTTGAGTTTAAGTAATTATGCAGTGACTCTGCATCCACCTAATTTATTTTTGGTATCCCAATGGTCAGTATTTACTAGTGAATAAATTAGAAAAATTCAGTCAGTCAGTCATCATATCAGACACCACATATTACACATGCAAGCATTTGTAAACAATCAGTAGAAATTTCAAAAAATGATTTCTTCTCATTTAAAAGACACTCAAATTTTGGAGTAATAAAACCCCATCCTCCTTAACTAACTCTAACCCTAACCCAGAACAGGATTTATTTTAAATGTTATTAGTCATATTTGTCAGAGTTCTTGTTAGACTTTATAAAAGTTAAGCCGGATTCCTTTATCTGTCTCGACACTCATCATCTTCTCCACTCCCACTATCCCTCCACACAGACATTAATGTTAGTGAGCAGCACAACGCGTCCTTTGCTAGGCTGTGTGTGGGATTTCCCCTCGGTCTACAGTGGCCTGGCCTTCGCCACAGCGTCCATGGTGATCCACGAGGTTATTCCAATCGTCTTCATGGCCATCGCCAACTTGGGCTCTCTATTGACCCTCTATTCCCACGGGAGGTCACACAGCAAGGCCAGCAAGATCCAGAATGCCCCCATCATACGTCGAGTGCCGGCAGAGAGGCGAGCCGCCAAGGTCAGAGCACTTTTATTTTTGTATTTAAGTTACCATTTTTGGGTAAATACATCAAGGTTAAATTTAATCCTATGAAGACCTATTAAGATGACCTTTCTTCTACATGTAATGCATTCCAGGCTTAAAAAATGGTAGACAATTACAGGCTGAAATAGTTCTTATTTATTTGTCAATTAGCCACTATGCTGGCTAAGGCAGGAACCAACTGCCCAGCCCTAAATGTAGCCAGTGTCAAGGCTAAAAATGACAATGTTCTGAGATATAGATATAGATATAGATATAGATATAGATAGATAGATAGATAGATAGATAGATAGATACTGAATAACTGAAAAATCACACTGAATAACCTGTGTGTTTGTATGTTGATGTTCTATATAAATACAATGCCATATTTATTTGTTCTTCCGCAGGTCATTTTAGCCTTGATCATGCTGTTCATCACATCTTGGGGTGCCAGCGTGGTCTCTGTGAATTACTTCAACTACAACCGTGGACCGTCGTCCGCATACCTGCTGGTCATCGCTCGTTTCTCCAACAGTGCCTTTATTGCCTTGTCCCCCATCATACTAGCTGTGGGACACCGCAGACTCCGAGCTGTAATAAAGTCTATCATCTCGTACTGAGACAGACAAATCGGAACACTGTATTAACTAAGTATTTCATGTTGAGAATGGACTGCCATTTTGGATCATTTTGAGACTTGTCTTTTCTAAGAGCGTCTTCTATAGTGGGGTGACCTATGGATCTTGGACAAAAATAAAAGACATTTGTATGCCATGCTTTTATGACATGATGTATGCTGGGTGTTCATGCTTCCATTTAATGATATGAATAGAGACGAAATTTTCTTTTGCTTTCTCGAAACACTGTGACAGATTACATATACATCAAGAAAAACAACAACATTCAAGCAGAAATTAATCTCGCCTCGACTCTTACATGTACGGAAGCCCGTAGAGGACGTACAGTATTTATTTTTTCCTTTTCGTTTTCTCAAGATCACGACTTATTTTCTTGTGATTACGACACAACCAAAGTCGTTTTCTCAAGATCACGACTTATTTTTCTCGTGACCATGACATAACCAAAGTCGTTTTTTTGAGATCACGACTTATTTTTCTCGTGATCATGAGATAACCAAAGTCGTTTTCTCATGATCACAACTTATTTTTCTCGAGATCACGACTTTTTTTTCACCTGATCTCTTCATAACCCGAATCACTCTCCCGGGATCTATGGGACAGGTTTAATATTATCATAATGGAATAACGCATCAGGTTTTACTTTGATCATGGACTGTCCCAAGATGAAATAACTTTATGTCTGTCGGTACCAGATAATTACAATATTAGTGTTCGTCATTTGAGAAGAAGACTCAGACATCAGGTGAAAAACGACTTTGGTTATGTCGTGATCACGAGAAAAATAAGTCGTGATCTCGAGAAAACGACTTTGGTTATGTCATGATCACGAGAAAATAAGTCGTGATCTCGAGAAAACGAAAAGGGAAAAAATAAATACTGTACGTCCTCTACGGACTTCCGTATATATGAGCTGCGAGCTGCTAAAAACTTTTATTTTGACAACTGCCGGTTCGACACGCACTTCCGGGTTTACCCGGCTGACTTTGGCGTTTGGCGCGCGTTGTTTAAAGAAGTCGCCCGCACGCGCGATGTTTTGCTGTTAGAAACAAACAAATATTGTTCGCGATATTGTGGTAATTATAGTAAACATGTATTTATATTCGTAATATTAGTTAAGCTGAACTGTTAGTGCTCTCCTCAAGCTGGGTGTTAGGTCTCAGTCAGTCGGCGAGTTTGTCTTTCATTATTTTCTGTTGTAAACATCATCGGTATCGCCATAATAATCACCGGGATGGACAGATATAACGATGTCAAAATTCTCTTGAAAAAATGGGAGCACTCGTTTATCCAAGCGAATAGCAGGAAACCAAACAAGGTAAACATTTGTTCCATTCGTTTCGTGGTTGCCTGACAGGGGTTGAGTGGTGAAAATAAAATAATTTAAAAAATACTAACTTAAATCACACCTATTTGCGAACAAACAAACCAACTAGGAGTGTTTCCTGCCTTATATAGGTGTGTGTGTGTCTGTCTGTCTGTCTGTGTCTGTTCTTGCAGAGTGTCTTTTGGTGTGAGTCTGTTAACTGATTTTGGGGGGGAAATGTCAGACTCTATACATGCACACCATCAGGACGACAAATAACGTCCTCGTTTGTTTCTGCCAGGACAGCTTTTGCATTGTGATGGTCTAGTGGTTAGGACACTCACCTCTGGATCAAGAGATTGTGGATTCGAGTCCTCTCTCCAGCACCGTTGTGTCCCAGACCAAGACCAGGGAGGAACTTATTCAGGGCCAGATAAATGCTATAAATTTCTTTGTGTCAAAAACAGATGAAAGAAAACAAAAAATGAGTCTTTACTGAGGTTATAGTTAGGGTTTGGGTTAGGTTTAGAGGCAGGTGTAGGATCATTTACCACATAATCATTATGTCTGTGCAATGTCCACTAAAGGATAGTGAACTATATTGAACAATGTATAACCTTCATTCTGCTCTCACAAAAATCGACAAGCTCCAAACCCAAACTGAATCTTATCAGACAACTGCGGCAGCTTCCCACTGAGATAAATATTTCCCATTGTTTTGCCTTAGTGTTTGCTGAAATTATTAATGTGATTTGCGAAAATGTTGAACGGTGACATCTCGTGAAATTTATCGCTAATATCTTTGGATATAATAAGGGTTTTTAACAGTTTTAATAATTTATTTGTGGTGACAATTTATATGTTGAGGCCTACTTCACTAGATAACTGCTCTTCTGTACATTAAGCATGAATTGCTATAATTATTTGCGGAATCACAGAAAAGAAATGTACTATTATGTTAAAATATTATTTTTATTATTACTATTAATAGTAATAATACCACATTGTCTTATTCAGGATGACATTGATGCAGCTCCAGAAGAGACTAAAAGTAAGTTGCTTTACAAGGTGCAATTCTTCAGCATGTCTTTGTCTTGTGATTTACCTGTTACTGCCATATTTGTGCATTTATTTGATCCCAAAACAGAATTTTGACTGAATTTATGCTCTAATTTAGAACTTTATAAAGAATACCGCCTGCTGAAAGAAGCAAAGGAGAAGACCAATGAGGCGAATGTGGAAAATAATACAACTCAGGAAACTACAGTAAATGTAAAACCTTTATACAGTGTATGCCATGGTTTTATGTGTTCTGTGAGAAAATTAATGACAGTTTTTGATTCCAGGATTGCTGGGGCTCTCACCTCAACCGAAAAAACCTGCCGGCAGCCGCCCCTAAACTAACAACGAAAGACAAAGAGACATTGCAGGCCTCGGCCCAGTATTTTGGCATGAGGCTGAAGTCAAATCTTGGAACTTTATCAAAGGTGAGTGTTGAGTGTGACATGGCTTCTTGTAGAAAGGTTTTGTATGGTTCTAGAAAAGCCAGAGAATCTTAAAACAGTTTCTAGGCTGGGGAATGTTTTGGATTTTACAAATATGGCTGTAAGATCTTGAAGATCCTGTTCAAGATTGTAATGCAAATGTTCTGGTCTAAGAACACGATGTGTAAGCTTGTGGACACTGCTGCTACACAAGATTCCATTTGAATGTACAGTTGAAAGTGTTCATGCATGCTTAATGTGGGTCTTTGGAAAGCAAGAAGACATGGAGAGGTTAGGAAAATCTTCCTTTTGGAAAGTGAGTTTATGAACATATTTGGTCTTGTGTGTTTAATTGAAGAAGGTTATTATTTCTCTGCTTTTTGTTTACCCCAACTCCTCTTACAAATTAGGAACGCCCATTTTCCATCAAGAAGTCAGCCACCCCACGCCGGACACCTGGGAAGTCGTGGAAAGACAGCGAGATTGTTAGCACAACACCAGTAGAGGTGTCAAGTCTTTCCCCAAAGCCTGCCAACACGTGTCCAGATCTGTTCGGCCCACCGGTGCAGACCTCCAGTGCTGAAATTGAGGACGAACCCTTTGAGGCTTTTCCCACCATCACCCCCTCCAGATCCTCCTCTCTAGACACCGAGTCTCCAAACAAGTGCTTGGAGAGAGCCCAGTTTCTCAGGAAATCTGTGACCAAGAGACTGTCGTCTGTGGATAGAGGCTGGCTGGAACGCTGTAAGGTTTTCCCTGAATCTGAAGAAGGACAGAAACCGGTCGCTGGGAATTTAGATCTGCCAGATGAAGAGACTGTGCAAGTTAGAAGTAGCTGTGACAGTCGGACTGATGTGAATCTGGGTTTGGAGATCCATATAGATAATCATTCATCTAGAGAGTCAAGAGAATCTAGTCAGCATTCTGAGAATGTGGAATGTGAAAATAACTTTTCTACAGGAGACAAAAAAGAGCTGGAGGTCCATCCCAGTGATGGAACAAATAATGGAACAGAGAGACGGACAATGACAGAAGAAGCAGTTTCTACTTCCGAAACACCGAAACGACTGAAAAAACGCTCTACGAAAATTAAAGACACCGACCCCGCCCAAACTGACGGTGCCGAGCAGGACGGCGTGAAGAAGAAGGGAAGGAAGAGGCGAAGAGAAAATGAGGAAGCCGAGCCACAAGCAGAGGAAAACGAGCGAGTTCAAAAGAGACGCCGGACCAAGAAGGAGGACTCTGCTGGGGAGAAATCTCAGACGAAAAGGAGGAGGAAGAAAGGGAATGGTGATGAAGGAAGAGAGAGCGATACTGAGGACAGCCTCACTGCTGAGACAAAAGCAACTCCGAGACCCAAAACGCCGCAGGAGAACCTTCTGGGAGAAGTGGACGAGGAGGACGTGAGGGCTGCTTCATCCAGGGTGAAAAATACAGTACGAAGGTGAGACTGGCTATAGTATGAAGCATGTGAATTTTATCACTTACATGTATAACTAAAATGTTTAAGTTTTAATTTTCTATTAGGAACATTCTTTGCTACATATTTTTCCAGCAGAAATATGAAACGAGGGCAATATGTGTTTATCAAATGTAAAAACTGTCCCATGAAGCCGGCTGAGAGAATGCGAAGTGTTTAAAATTGCATTCAAATTCATTTGTGAAATGTATTTTTGCTTTGATTAAAAAAAATTATAACTCATAACTATAGCCCAACTGATATAGTATTTTAAAGGCAATTTTGTTATTTCATATTAAAAACTAAACAGTATGACAGATAGATGGGAAGAAAGAAACATACAGAATAACAAAAGATTTCACTAACATTTTTATGGAGTTAATTAAGAATCCTTGCCTATATAACTTGACATGTTGAAGTTTAAACTCACCTTATTTCCTGAATATTAATGTAAACAAAACTGGGGTGCCGACTTGGACAGCAGCCATAATGCGGTTGCATCGTTCATCTTTCTTTTTCCTTTTAAAATTTCAGGCTTTACAAAGGATGATATTCATTAATATGTTCATAATATCACACATCTACTAATGACCTTATGTTGGTGTGGGTTAGTCTCTTTAAGAATTGTGCAGCTTGTACCACAGCTTGTATCACAGGGTGAAAAATATTAACAAATGTCAAAATACTCATTTCAGACCTTCAAAAAAATGTATGCCCATCCTGTCTGACAGTGCTTGGAAGTATGATTGTATTTGGTAGCGTAACTGTTAGGGGGTTCGCACTGTGATCATAAGGTCGCCGGTTCAAATCCCGGACCAATAAAGGTAAGACCACTGAGGTACTCATGAGCAAGGTACCATCCCCAAGCGCTGCTCTCTCTGTGCTGCCCGTGTCAGCTGCCCACGGCTCCTTCACGGATGGATCACGTTTCGTCATGGCGCGCTGTGTGCTGTGCTGTGGTGTGTTCACAATGAGAAATAATCACTCACTTTCACTTTACTTTCTCAACTGTTAAAAAAAGGCCAACCAAGAACTCGGACGGGAATTTTGTGAAAATCAACCTGAAGAAGAAATCTCACGTTAAGGGCTTTGCCTTGAGGGGAGCTGCGCTTCGCAAACAGGTCAGTAAAGGCCAGGAAAGAGGGAGTAACCACAAAAGACAACCCTCTTCAACACCAGCTCTTACTGTTGGTTAGAACTGCAGGAGTGTGCGAGTGCATTTTGTTGTGATTGCAGATGTATATGCAGAAGTTCCAGCTGAAGGGAGAGAGGTTTGGAGGAGGAGCAGGTCGGGGTCGCGGCAGGTTCGGGGGCTTCAGTCGCCAGGGAGACACCTGCTATAAATGTGGAGGCACTGGACACTGGGCCCGAGACTGTCGGGGGCGAGGTGTGAAACTGGGCAGTGCCCATTCAGATTTAAACAAGTGTGTAAAGGAAATAAAGTTTATGATGTTTGCTACTTCCTCCTTTAAGAAACAGTTCTAGAGGAAAAATATATGGAAGTCTTTTCTCTAATTTAAACAGGAAATCAGGTTTTTTTGCTTTTGATGTTGACAAAAAATTAAAGACCATTTGTGAACAATTCATTTCCCAAATGGGAAATGCTTGGTGAAAAATAAAACCTAATAACAACTAAATTTGTCTACATTATTGCTAAGTTGAAAAGATTTTGGATGAATTGGATAAATATGTAAATATGTACAAGAAAGTGTGGAGAAACCTGATTAAATAAATATGTTTCTCATCATTAAGTTATCTTGATATTTAATAACTTGTACTGAAAACAATTTTTAAAAGTTCAAATAATTCTCATTTTTATTTAGAAATCATCTTAGCCTAAAATGTCCGCAATAGTGCAAATTATTTTGTGTAAAAGCCTTTGAGTGTTATTATGTAAAACAGTGAACAGGACCGATGTATTAAATGAATACATGATTGTGTGTCCAGCTCCAGCTCCGGTGGTAGATGGAGCTGCCCAGCAGGACACATCTCCGTGCGAGGAGGAGGAGCCGTTTGAGCTGCCCACTCTGGAGGAAGTGGCCAGAGCCACCGGCACCCTGCGTTCTGAGCCAGTTGGTGAGTGCTGACCAGGCTTCCTACGGAATATACACGGCTATATAAACGGCTGCAATTACTCTTTTGAGGGGTCAGTTCAATTTTGATTCAACATGTTGCAACCATTTTTGATTTTAGTTACTTTTTACATTCGTACATGTTGCCTCATAGAGGGGGAAAAGGCTGAATTACACAAAATGTTGGCTTTTTTTGCTTCCGTTTTTGAAAATCAGCAGTGGGTAAAAATATTTGGATTGAGGTAGAATTGTATGCTGGAGCGGTTCTAAGTAACAAGCTGTTTTAACTGAACTTTTCTCCGGATCATTCAAACATTCTCAACTGAATTTTCACGTTAACAATTGTACTGTTCCTGAAGTTAAAAATAAAATTGAATTTATTGCAGTCCGGGAGTGTTTTTGTAGTGTGGTTAAATTCAGTTGTTAGAAAGTACTGAGGCACACAGCAATCATTTTGACAAGTATTATATTAACAGCCACAAATAGAATTGAAGGCGTTTTATGAGTTGTAACTGCAATCACTGCTTGTGATTGTGATTTATGCTTGAAACAGTAACACTGCCAGGAATTCTACCAGAGTTTACTGTGAAACTGGAAACTTCTTCATCTTTGCATCAATGAAAGTTTGAAATACTTTTGATTTCAGCTGCTTTTTGTTGTGCTTTTTGTATCTTTTTCTTCAGTCGTAGCGTCCAGTGTGGGGGAAGAGGCAGACGAGAAGGCAGACCGAGGGGAGGAGATACTGCTGAACGTCATCAGGCCAGATTACCAGCGGCCGGCCGCTCCTCCACCCATGGAGCCTCTCTATCAACTCCAGGACAACGGCAAAGTGCAAGGTAATATCCCTTCAACTCAGAACCGTTGGTTGGATGTGTTTGTTAAAATAGATCTTAGATCAGGAGTTTCTGCTCCTTTCTGCACTTTAGAAGTTCCTTCAGAGGTGTACCGAGCGCTGCAAGACTTCGGCTACAAATCTTTCCGACCTGGTCAAGAGACGGCCATCATGAGAATCCTCTCCGGTATGTGGCATAAAGAAAATATATTTAAAGAATATATCTATATATATATAAAGAAAGGTATTTTAATGTAAAAAAATAGAAAGTCAATTAAAATAATTCACCAGCTCTTTTTAAGAGGAAATTTTATTCCATGGCTTTTTAGTAAAACATTAAATTATTGGGTTTTCTTCAGTTTTACGGTTATTCAATATCATAGCATTATAATTTCAATCTGTTAATCATTTTCATTATTTTACTAAATGTGTTCATATAAAATGAAGACACAACAATAAGACTTTCACTATTTCATCACTGCAGTTTTACAGTCCTTATAATTATGCTTAGGCATTTTCGGTCAGCTTCACCTCCCACCTCCTTTTTCGGGGATTTGCAGGGCCTTGTGCTTTCAGATTACATGAATCATTGTAACAGGAAATCTGTAAATAATGCAGCAGTTTAAGAACACATCATAAATCTGTTGAAACTTTTCCTAGAAACTTTGAAGAACAAATTTCAGACTAAACTTAAGGTATTGTTGAAGGAGGCTCAGTATTTTGTTAATATTTAGTGAGGTAAGTGGTGGATATAATGAATATTTAGAGAATGTTGTCATTGCATTGCTTTTCCACTAGAGTCATCCACTGTTGTTCCCAAATTTGATCAATACACCGTTTATGACACTAAAACAAGTGTATCGTTTCACTATAATATCGTTTCACATATCCTGTTTTTTGTGGATTGCGTTGTTCAGGTTTGTCTACTCTTGTGGTTCTCTCAACTGGCATGGGCAAATCTCTGTGCTACCAGCTGCCTGCTTACCTCTATGCTCAGCGATCCAAGTGCATAACCCTGGTTGTGTCCCCTCTGGTGTCCCTAATGGACGACCAGGTATCTCTTCTCACGCCACCCAAACATTTTACAACATTCTAATGAGACAGAAGGTGGATGTAATGTGCATGTTACTTAATCATCTCCAACATGTCGGTTCTCAGCTGTCTGGACTCCCCACTAAGCTCAAGGCAGCATGCATCCACTCCAACATGTCTCAGAAGCAAAGAGAGACAGCAATCGAAAAGGTACGTAGTAGTAACACAATACAGGTGATTTGATTTAAAAAAATGTCACTGTGCTTGTGTATAGCTGGGTGAATGAAATGAATAAATTTAATAAACAATTATT